>JAACNH010004999.1:0-21863 GCA_019447015.1 Hymenochirus boettgeri | reverse complement strand
CCGGGTCATTTATATCATATTTCATGGTCAAAATCCATTTTTACTTACCTTTACAGCTTTAAGGTCATTACCACCCTTTTGTCTTGCGATGGGAGTTTTTTTCCAAATTCTGCTTGCAAAAATGTTTTTTTTTCAGATATTGGCTTGTTCCATTGGCTGTTCATTAGTGTGATCTTCAGCTGACATTCATCTCGTGCCAAAAAGGATGCTGTTGGTTATGATAGTCGTGTATCTGCCCACCAAACTTTTTGCTTGGAAACATGGCACTGAATCTTCTGAAAAGAAGGCACCTAACGTGGAGTGTCGTAAGATAATAATCAGTACAGAGACTTTCTTAAGATTTAAGATCTTTAGTGTATTTTTATATGTCCCACTACCCAATTCTTATAGGGCATCACACACTGATTTTTTCCCTTTTTGCTAAAAATGGATTCCTTAGGACATAAGCATTCTACTTGGGCTTCAAAAACAAATTTCTCCTGAATTTAATCTGTTGTATTCAGTTAGATCGAGTTAAGTTTCTTGAAAACGTTTTCGCTAGTCAATATGATGGTTTGCTCAATGCCAGAATGACTTGTTGAATCAAGAATGTCTGCCATGGACTATCTCTCTTGAAAACCTTACCCTGGGCATTCCTATAACACCTCTTACAACAATGCAATCAAGACCTTTGCATTCAGAAGGTCCCTAACAGCCTGGCTGTTAATGCTAATTAGGACTTTTCCAGGTACTTACTAGGCCAAAATTCTTGTCGCAGTCATTCTGAATTGAGAAAGCCATTGGATGACTATCAAAACTCGTTAATAACTCACTTTAAGTCGCAGTTGATTTACTTGAATATAACAGATATTCCAGACCTGGGATGAAACTGAGAAACTTCACAAGCGAATCACCTGAATAGAATATGTTAATGTTTTATTTCTATGTTCACAGGAATAGGGTCAGTGAACTTCCATGCAACACTCAGTTTTTTGGGCCAGATGTTGATGAGTTGGCTATCCTATGGTGCATGTCTGCTTAGCTATGTGGTTTCCTACAAGGCCCTACCAAGGGTGTTTCCGAATTCCGGTATTTTTCTTCTAAGTTATTAAATTTTTGTTTATGTCATATGCTTACATTTTTGTTTTTTCTTGGATTCAAACATGCACTTTGTAGTTAAAAGAATCCTTATCTTTTTCTTTTCCTTATGGTTCTCCTGCCGTTCCTTTGATAGTCGGAAACTAAAGATAGGACTTGGGTGTCGGTGTGTCATTATCCGTTCCCTGCTGCTTTCCGTAACTCATTAAGTACTGGACCTTCGACGGGAGTCCCTCCCACCCTCCAGATTCCTCTTATTGCTGGGATGGAGGTCCCTGGCCAAGTGAAGCTCTCCCCTGGCCCCCCCTCCAAATGCGAGTTGATCTGTAATAAAGGTTCTAAATCATACTTATACAGCCCTTCACTCTCACATGCTGTCTTCATAGCTGCATCCTTGATTGGCTGACCAGCACCAATCACGACGTGGATGCTGGTCCTGACCCCTCTCTGCTGTTAGCTGGGAGCCCGGAGATGACAGACTGCGGATCGAAGGGCTTTAATATTAGTCTGAACTTTTTTATTAGAGATCTAAATCGCGTTTGGGTTTTTTTTTGTGTTTTGTTGTGGATTTTTTTTTTTTTTTAGGGGGAATTTTAACGGGTATGTTCCACCCCAAATCCAAAATTTTTAGATATACCGATCCCCCTGGGCTCCCAGCCCCCACCGCATTATTTTATTTGGTAAAGAAAGCCCCCCCAACTACTACTTACCTCCCCCCTTTCCTGCGCCGTGCTCCCGTCCCGCTGCTTGAGAGGAAATGCCAGGCAGAGGGGCGGGACCGGCGGCAGCCCGCTCTGTGCATTGGCTGAGCGGCAGCCAATCACGGACGCGGGCTGTCCGGCAGCTCACTTAGCTCCTTCCACGTCAGAAGCGGAGAGGTAAGTAAACAGTTTTGGAGCTTTCTAAAATAAAATTGTTGGGGGTCTGGGGGACATTGGGAAGGCTGACATAAGGGGTTTAAGCTTTAGGGAGAGGGGGAGGGGGGAGAATGCTGCAGTACCATGGCACAAATCTACCTGAGGGCACGGTAGGAGGCAGAGCCCTGCTAGCCCAAGGTGGGCAGTTTTTGGCACTTTTGGGGGGGGGGGGGGGGGACTACAGGAGAACCCATGGAGCTGGGAGTCAGCTAAGGATTCACTCACACAATGGTGGGGCCAGTAGTTTGTGGGGATTATATTTTGGGGGTGGAACAGCCCTTTAATGCCTTTTGACTTTAGTGCTTTTTACTCTCCTTCGATCCAAATGTATACAGGACT
The DNA here is from genome assembly GCA_019447015.1 of Hymenochirus boettgeri. NCBI lineage: Eukaryota > Metazoa > Chordata > Amphibia > Anura > Pipidae > Hymenochirus > Hymenochirus boettgeri. The sequence continues at coordinate 19,530 of JAACNH010004999.1, read as the reverse complement.
TAAATGCTTTTTTACTCTTACCTTTCAAAATGATAGCACCCACTTGTATTGTCTTGTTTTACCTTTCTTGATTACTTTTTTATGGGTACAGTCTTATCAGACAGGCCTGGATTTAACTATTAAGGCCCTGTAGGCACATGCCTAGGGCCGTCTGGTGGTTTGGAGGGGCACTGTCAATCCCTATATAGTTTATTTTTTCTTTCAAAAAATGAAATGGTGTGGGTCGTGATGTGGTCAGTGTTTTAGGTTTGGGAAAAGTTGTGCCGAGATTTTTGGGCCTACATGCTCCTGATGTTGTATCATCTGCCACTGTAAACACAGACGCATAGACATGCATCAGAATGCATTTTCTCCCAACTATAGCCCACACAAGCTATCTTCTTTGTAAAGTGCCAATGTGTCACAGACCTAAAGTCATTCATTCCATCCATGAGTATGCCTTCTAGGCGGAACCGTATGATAAACTGATAAAATCATTGTCCCAGTTTTGGACAAAAATCCAACAAGATTTGTCAGTTGCAGTGCCTGTATCGTGAAATATTGCAACATTCCAGTCAAATTGTGTGGGGTTGAAATATTATCCCAGATACTGGCCTTATTATATTATTAGGATTTATTAGCACGAAGAACAGTCTTCTATAGCGCTTTACCAATAAACATGTATACATTCACATTAAGGCCCTTCCCCAGAAGAGCTTAACAATCTATCACATTTATTTGCCACATAAGCCACCACCCTATTAGTATGTCATTATGATTGATGGGGAGAACGGAGTGGCCCGGGAACAGAGCAAAACTTTCCTGGGAAAAAATCTACCTCAACATGGGGAGAACATACAAGCTCCTTGCAGATTTTCCCTCAGGGACTCAGCTCTGCACAGCCTCAGTGCTAACAACTACGCCACCGTGCTGCCTGGCCCTTAGCATCTGCTTTGGGTTTTCCTTCATTGGTGAAATAAATTTTTGTTAACCCTGTCTCTTCCAAGTGAAATCTGTTTATCTGGCCTGAAGCACATCTAATTCTGGGTACATATTTGTAAGATTCTTTCCTCTACCTACCATTCTGTCCATTTCCGACTCGGTCCGGCCAGGAGGATGGACTTGGCGGTCGCAGCAAAAAAAGCCGCAGATGACTCCGCTCCATGGACCAAGCATGCGGCCCCTAGAGGACCACCAAACAGGCCGAAAGAATGAATGGTCGGCCCTCAATCTCCCGGCCCTGGAAGCATCCAATAAATTCAGCCTGACTAATTGAAACACGAAATGCACGGTCAGTCGTGACAAATTATTGATGGTGTGTAACCCACTTAAGGTTCCTTCTTAATGGGTTTTGTATTGCTTTCTCCAATATGTGACTCTGCAGAATGTGGTTTTATTGTTACATCAGGAGATAATTTTTAATCCTGAAAGATCTGCTAACCCACTTTCATTACACAGATAAATTGGGTTGAACATGCACATTCTGGTTCAAAATAGAGGGAGAAATATCTATGTATCTTGTATATTTCTATATTTCTATTTATACTCATCTGGAATTGGACTGTTTAATCATTCTAAGTTAGAAATGCTTGCAAAGTCAACTTCACCTCAATTATATCCTCAAATAAATAAAGCAACAATCATTTCATCACTCCTCGTTTGATAAAGAAGCATAACATAATTTAAAATTCCATTGTCGCAGGACTGCCAGTTTTCACACATGAAAAGCGGCCATCCTGAAACACCTCATTTTACCTATTCATTCTATTATAGAATTGTTTGCAGTGACCTAGTGTCCTGAATTTTCTTTTTGGTACAAGCTTTCTTATTTTTTTCTATTGGTACATGGATAGTGTATCTTGTAAGTCCTAATGGTTGACTTTGAGGGTCTTTCCTTTCAGTATAGTATTGTTTTTGTGTTCTTTTAAGTGGCATGGGCACAACCTGCCCCTTCATAATGTCCAAGTCTGGCTTAAATATTTTCATACAAATTACCATGTTGAATTTATTTACTATAGTATACTTACCAGTCTCCCATCTTTTGTCCCATTAGGTCATCTGGACAATACGTATAACTAACAAAATTTACAATTATGAATGTTTTACATGTAAATTCATCATGTTATTGATGCCTAAATATCTCTGTTAAGCCATTCCCCCTGTAAGTCTTGTAAAACAATGTGAGTTGAATATTTTTCTTATTATTTTCTTTATCATATTTTAATGACACTATGCAAATGTTTTAAAGGGTACCCCAATGAGACTTGTATATATGTACCTGATGTTTTTAAAGAGCCGTCCGTAACTCTGAATCCTATATAGCGATCTATATCATGAATGTTTGGGTGTATTTCATTACAGGATGGCGATTTAAAAGAGCCGTTGTTGGTGTGATTTCTGGAGTTAACTACTCTCAACTACTGCCGCTGGCATTTAATCAAGCCTGCCATTAACAGCATTCACCTAATGACACTTGGCATACCTTTTACAGTTTTGCTTATCACTGAACTGGAAGAGGTAAGTTTTTTTTTTTTTTTTTTTCATTATTAGCAGGATTAATAAATATATAAAGGTGATAATGCCCCTTAACAGTGTAATATATAGTGGATATTAGAAGTCACAGAGAGTTCTGTGCTATAGAAAAGCCTTTTTTTAGGGGAACGTAACTCTGAGTAAACATTGATGTCCGTAAAATTTAATAATGGGGGGTACATTAGTTCAATTAATTCACAGATGTTTTGTAATCGCAGTAAAATAATCCTTTTTTTTTGCTGAAATGTTACTCGCCCCCTTCCCAGTAACAGAGTAACAGTGTGCCATCAGCCTCCTCTGCTTACCCTCCTCCCCTGTGACGATTATATGCAGGGGTATTCCTACCTGGCTACCCCCTGCTCCACCTTCCCATCCTCTCATGCAGAATTACAGATTTTTTGGCATTTTTCCCTTTTCACCTTAGGCGGTTGTACACACCAGCTGATATTTTACGCATGCCGTCTGATTCATGGTCACTTTCGGTTGGTCCGGCGAAAATATGGCTGGTGTGCGGCGCGCGACCGACCTCAATCCTTTGGGTACGTTAATGATCGACGTGTCGAAAATTACGATTGATCGCGGGTTCCCTTTAGTGCTCGTAGCGAGGTCACTCAGTCGGACAAGTAATACCTCAGTGTGTAACCCACCTTAGGTTTCACACAGTCAAAATGTTAACAGGCATCTTGTGTACACAACCCTGTCCTCCACCCTCCAGTTTAGATTTTTCTGCCACAGTTTGACCTGTGGCTGTGCTTGTGAGGGAGAACCACTGCACAGGAGTAAACCGGCGAACTGTTGGGCTACCATCGGCGAGCTACTACGCGTAGCGTGCCCATCATGAGTAGAGTTTTTTTAACAGTTGGGTCCCATAGGGACCATGGAAGGGAGTCGGTTTAAGGATATTATAAGTTGCTAATTTATATTCCCCCCCAATAAGCATTTTAAAAATTTTAGCCTTATCCCCAACCGTACATTTTTCGACCTGCTTTAACTTAAAACCATAGAAAGGAACAGCCCAGCAGCTATCCTTTTAAATAAAGGAGGCGGAGCCCTTTTGGGGATAGGTTTGTCCAATAACCGAAGCAGCTCCACAGGTCCCCATTAGTGTAGTTTAACCATTACAAAAATAGTAATGTGTATTAGTCCTATTATACCCCACCCATAATTGACTTTTTTCTTTTTTTTAACCTTTCCTTGATGCCAGTGGCTCCCAGCTGAGATATACTTACTTTAACTTCAGCGATCCCCGTCCCTAAGCTCCCCCCCCTGCCATCTGTTTCGAACAGGTTACGAGCAAGCAGGGGCAAGAGCAATGGCTTGAACCGTCTCTTTTGTGGGTGTGGATGTCAGCCATTGGCCATCAACATAGAGTACATGGAGGGGGGACTTCCAGCGAGGGATCACTCCGTGGGAGCTCTGTAAAGTACTAAAAACTAAAGTTAAACAACAGTTACTTATTTTTTTGGTGGACATGCCCTTTAAAGAGAACTCTGAAAAATGTTCCAGGGGCCAGGGAGATAGATTGATTATTCGAAGCAGGTATAGTATAGATCCCTTGCTATATGCTAACATACAGTATCTATACCACTGTGACTTTCTTGCCCTCTATTTCTTTATAATGATACAGATTTACTATACTGAATACGTTTAGTGTCCCTTAAAGCTAAATGGAAAGGCCATCACAACAAGATATATTGATCCAAAAAATTGATGCCTACAGGATTGTATGTATTATAGTTTATTTATAAAGCGCTACAACACATCGCTGTACAGTATAAGAATACACTAACGCCATACTAGGGGACAAATATATTCAGTACATAAATATATCAATTATATAATAGAAGAGTTTTGCCACAAGAGGAAGGAGGTCCCAGCCCCGTATGTAGAGATTACAATCTAGTTAGGTGGTAACACACAGATACAATGGAGTGTATAAGTGCTGAGATGAGATGTAAGCAGTGCAAATAAATACATCAAATACTGGGCTGGTTACCAGTTATGTGGGATGTAAGGCTAGATTCATACCTGCTAATTGAGATTTCCACTGCAATGTTACATTAATGTGTTTTTAAGTTTTTTTTTAACAATTGCTTGTGTTTCTTTTTGAATATTTTTTTTGGCCATACACATTAAAGGGCATTTAGATGAATATGCATATCAGAATGTGTTTTTTTACATTAGGGTTCTTTCTGTTGGTGCTAACCAGGTGCAATTTAACAATGAAAGCTCTTCGCTTAGGGAAAAATTTGATGTAGGAATACTCGTCCTACTCTTAAACATTAATTTCAGATCCACTTTGTTTTTTGTCTTTTTAGTGCATGCCAGTATAAAGATTGCTTCATAGAATGCAATATTTTTTATTAATACTTTTTAATACTTTTTGTAATAAATATAAATGTGTTAGCTTCTAAATTATATATTTTGCTTCCACACATGCCACTTCCTGTTTCACTGCTCCTCAGCCTGACTGAAACTTCCATAAGTCTTGCAGATGGTTAACATGCAATTATTGTCTTCTTATGAGGCTTGCAGCTTAATTGCTTTTTCTAGCTGATGTCACAGACAGCGTGGCCTGCTCTGTCCCTTCTGAATGGAGTGCAGCTGTTTCTAGTTCTCAGTGTTTGCTCTTTTTTTTTTTTTTTTGACCAATGGCTTGTTCTGTGGTTTGATTGACCCCATGGGAGAATGACCAGAGAGCATCATAAACATTGTCATTGTCTCTGTCCTTTAGGTTTACAAATTACAAACCATAATAACATTTAGTATCCGTAGCACATTAAGCATTAAGCTTTGATTGAAATATAACTAGAATGCGCACAGAAGGCAACAAACATTAATTTGTAATAATTAATAAACTACTTCTTGTATATGTTTGATATAGTGACTTGTGACATGACACAGAGAATAGCCACTCAAATGGCAGCACAAGCGTACAGAAGGGCCAAGGCTTATCTTGATCACAGCTTGTCAGTTTCCGTTCAGGCTGTGAGATCTGTGACACAAGTGTACTTTCAGCACTGTCATTGTCCATACTGTCAACTCATAGCATTGCTTAGAAGCTTCCTGGAAAAATGACACGTGAATTTTCTGTATCGGAGCCCTCAGCAGTCCATCTGCGTAATTTAAGGATTTGTTTTTGGTACGATACGCATAACTTAGCAGAGGTCCAGTGTAATGGTTAAAAGAAAAGAACAAGGCTTCTATTGAGATTATTGTATACTGAACACTATGTACACGCTATCAAAAATATCTTATTAATGGAAAGCAGAGAATGTTTAAGCATGAGAATTAAATTGGTAAAAATGCTGTACCCCTATGGTGTAATGAGAAATAAAATTAGCCTTAGAGGAATAAACATTAATATTTTTTTTCAATAAAAACATTGGATTATTAAGAGAAAATATATAATCTATTGTAACAGAAATATACTGCAATCCAAATGGAAATAACAAGATGTGTGCTATTTACACTAGCTTCCTTTTTTAAAAAACTGGATGACAATCTGAAAACTTTTGATCATGCTACTTAGCGCTGTTTAATAGAAGTGGACAGTGTTTTTTTCATTCAGCCATTTGCTGAACTTGCAAAAATAAATATCTGTTAGGGTCAAATATATAGTGTATAAAACAGGCACTATATCGAAACTATTGTACACATAAACCTTTTTGTTAATAAACACACAATTAAATGTTTGCCAAATAACAACATTTAAGAAATAGAAATTGAAAGGGGATTAATATAGTAGTTGGCTTATGTTGCTTATTTTCGTATTCTGCAAATAGAATGTAAGAGAAAACAACTACAAATTATTAATGCTCAACCCTGCTTATTTCATAGATTTGTCCGTGTGAACCAGTTCACCCCATCTTGATGCCTAGTTAAATTTGAGCTCTCTATTTCCTGGCTGAGCAAGAGTTCAATACTTCCTCACCCCCTATCCTTAGCAAAGGAAATACAGGGTAGCTTTCAGCATATGTTTGTAAAATCTCCAGCAAAGGGTTTTTTTGGGGGTTGCATGGTTTTTAGGCAAGCCATTGCTTCTATGAGGATTTGCTCTTGGTAGCCTGTCTGCCAGTAAGCCGAATTTTTTAGAGACAACCTCAACAACACCGCCTGCTGTTCATTCATCTCTTGAATTTTCAGTCTTCTAATCTATCTCTAATCCTGTCTTCACATTCAACTGCTTTTTCCTCAGTTCCTCTTTTGAATTTCATTGTAGTTTGTCATTAAAGGGGAGACTTGGTCTTCATGCAATTTCCTTTTATTCAGATTTATTGAAATGATCTCAATACACAGATATCATCTCAAACAAGTGTCTAGCTGTTTGTCTCTGTGACAGTTTTTTTGTGTTGTCTTTTGTGACAGTTATTTGTGTTATAACTGTGTGACAATCCCACCCTTATCTTTTTTGTGAAGATGTTTACAATTTAGGGAAACAAACCCCAAAAATTTCTCAGGATTTGTGGCTAGCTTTAAAACATTTTAGAATACTTGGGGAAGCTTAAGAATCATGCAGCTTATGAAGCTCTGTCCCAGCATTCGAATACATTGGACATGCTCACCTGCAAGCAAGTGAGTGGTGCATAGTGCTTGGTGATATCACAGCTCATACTAAGCAAAATAATACTACCTCAAGTTTGAATAGACTGCATCAAGAAGCATTTTAAAGGTAGGTGGTGCCTTTTTTATAGACTTGTATGTAGTCGAGTATCCCTTTTATAACATTTCACTTCATTTATATTTATTTCCGTGTCTGTTCATCCCTCATGGTTTTATGCTTTCACTTCCCCTTAATAAACCACATCCACTCTCCTATGTTTACCATGTTTACCCTTCATCTCTTGCTGCAGTGACTTTATAGGAGAACATCGGTGTATAATTTTTAAAAAAAACCTGTTAAAATGAAAAGTACTTGGGACGGGATACGGATCTGTAACATTCCTACCTCCCAATATTGTTTTGTGAGGAGCACCAGCCCAAGGAAAATGATGCGCCAGTCTAACCTCCTGGCTTCAGCACAGGACTAGTCCAGGACTAACCTGGCAATGAAACCTGTACGTGCTGTGCTCCCTCAACCAAACAATATTGTAGGTAGGAATAATCATTTTTTATTTTGCCTCGCAGCATGTGACCTCTCCTCCGATTAAAACCCATTGCACCTCCAAATAAAAGAATTTCCAGCATTCAATACTTTGCTCTCTGCTATTAGAGAATACTGGGATTCCATAGTACAACTGCCATCTGGCAGTAATGTTGCTCATCCCCTGCATGAGGCTTAGCCAGAGCTAAACACTTTTGAACTTTAACATTTTATAATACAAAGCCAACCCAGTTGAATTTCCCCAGCAAAAGTAACTTCACCCCTGCTAAGCATATAGACTTGATAACCTATTTAGGGCATCCCAGCCAGCTTGCATTAAACCATGCAAGTAACATGTCTTATCAAACAACATTTATGTCAATTCTGCTGCTGAAGCAAAAGCTCCACTAAGCAAACACTTGCTGTTTTATATGTCTGCTAGACACACCTTTAAAAAGATTGGTCCCAAATTTCATAAAATATTGGGATTTAATCCAATTTTAATCAGATTTAGGTTGCATTTATGCACACAAAAAATGGCAAGGTTCCTCATAGGATCCTACTTTTTTTTCAGAAGCTAACAGGCAGGTCATGCCATTGTTCTTGGTGTACAATTTGCTTACTAACATTGCCTAGTTGGATGCTTTCAATCCTGGCAGAACTTCGGGTCTTTCTTTAAAACACTGCAGTACAGGATAAAGTGTGTTGTATTCTGATGGTAATTTACAACACTACTGTCGTTACTACTTTACACTTTTGTCAGTTTCAGCAGTTATAATACACTACGGACGTTATTTAAAAATACCGGTTGTGTTATTATATTTGTCGTATAAAATACACTAATGATCCTTATTTTTTCATTTGCACGTAAAATAACAATAATGATGGTTTTCTATCCCTGTTATTAAACAAAAACATGCTGACATCAAATTGCTGTTAATCTTGTGCTAGCTGTCAAGGAAAACATTCTACATGCCAGCATAGCCAGGGAAATCTAAATATCTGTAAACCATTTCAAATTGTTTATTAAATGATATTGCAAAGTCTCAGGAAAGCATTTGATGCCCTTTTAGATCTGTCTTAAGCTTTCATTCTCCTTTAAATCAGCTCTCTAATACAATGTTTTAAAGTCCAATCTATGTACAAGGACCTTAAAAGACAAGTATACTCCAACTCCCCATCCTCCTCTCCTACCATCCCTTAATTCTTTAGGTCCTCACCCTAGGTCAGTGATGGCAAACCTTTCAGATGCATGCCCAAACTGCAACAACACCCAAACCCCCACTTTTTATTGCATAGTGCCAACATGATCATTTAATCTGAATACAGTTTTTACTTAAAGCTACACTTCTCTCTGGCTTCTGGTAACATATGGCCCACCGAATGGTCTCAAGTGCTACCATCTGGTCACACATGCCATAGGTTTCGCCACCTACTGCCCTAGGTACTGCTACAGTGGCCATAGACTCGAAAAATAATGGCTAACTACTGTCTGGGCCGAGAACGACGGATTTGTTTTGTAGGGGCTCTTCCCTGGACGGATCGCAGTGCCGCCAGATTGACTGTAGTTGTTATTACGTCGTCGGGAATACGAATTTTCTTCCAGCGGTCGGTAACGGCTTCCTTACTTTATGATGCTGTCAAATCATTTATAGTTTAAGTGTCTATATGTTGTGACAAAATAATCGAGCCATCTTCCTCAGAAGAAATAATTTTGTGCACTTTTCTACTTGTGACAGTTAGAATCAATATCTCACTATCCTACCATCATTCTTGCATTGGGTTTTATATATAAATGAGGCTTGTTTTTATTTTGACATTTAGGTCGATAACTGCGGGGTTACAAGCTTGCCTGCTGTCTGGATTCTGGTGGACATTAGCATTGGCCTGTTGATCAGTGACAAGCCTTCTGTGAAATATGGGTCATCTTTCAAACTTGTCCTCCCTATCTTCATTGTGTATGGTAAGCAAAGTTTTACTGAATTACCCTTTAGGTTATATAGTCAGAGCCAAATATATGTGTGATCTTACAGTAAGAAACAATGAAGGATATCCTTAAATATTTATTACTTACTAGACATGTTATAATTCTGGACTGGATATATAATACTATGTGAAATATAAATAGAAATTTGTTTTGGGTGTTGTGATGTATGTATGACAGAATTATTAGAATCTCCATACCCTAGTAGATTGTCAAGACAATCCTGGAGCCACCGCAGAAGTGGTCCAACCTAACTGTTGATATATAAATTATTAGAATCGTAAGTTTAACATTGTAACTGGGACATTTTTTTTTATTGATGCAGGGATAGTTGGTTTACCGTGGTAGCCGTCAAAACGTTTACAGGGTAACCCTTTTGAAATAAAAAAACTAACAAAAGTGGTATAAAGGTTGATACCATTATTGGCTAATTAAGATATCATAGCAAGCTTCCTTCACCTTGATATTCCTTTTTTCTGGTTATTTGAACTATGAGCATAATGTTGTATAATATCAGAGAGCACTGCAAGCTTCATTGTATTCACTTTAAAAAGGAACTAGAATGTTCTGAAAGCTTGCTATGATTATCTAATGTTTAGCCCATAAAGGTATCACCTTTATACCACTTTTGTTATTTTATTTTTCAAAAGGGTTACCTGTAAACATTTTTTTTATGTAATACTATAAAGTACCCTATATACGCAAATATAAGTGGTCCGTTTATAAGCCGAGGTACCTATTTTTAACTGAAAAATTGTAAAACCTGATTGACTCGAGTCAACTAAGCATCTGCGAGTTAAAGTTTCCAAACATCTGTATGGAATTCTGCTGTCATTTAAAAAGGGCAACTTAAGCCTCAACAATCAGAACAGAAGGCCAATCTTCTGCAATGATACCTTCTTCCTTCTTATTCTTTTTTTTGAAGTTGCCCTTTAATGGACAGCAGAATGTTTTGCGCAATTGCATGCGCTTCGATTGTGGACCCGTTGGGATATTTTAAAGTTGGCCTTAGCCTAAAATGGAATAAAGCCAAGCCCCTTAGGGTTAGGTCCCACTATATTGCTTTGCATTCCGTTTTGCTTGCCTGTTGGAAATGTTTGTGTCCGTTTTTGCGTACCCGTGTTGTTGTTGTGCATTTTATGTAAAAATGATTGTCAACATGTTACATTCAACCAGGAATACTGGTTCTGTGGGAGAAAAAAAAACACCAAAACTAAAAAATTCATTTGTCCGTAGTCTGTTTTTTTGTGTGTTCCCATAGACTATATTACTAAAGTGCGCGTATGTGGATAAAAAACAGATTGCATAGATTTGGGAACGCAAATGATATATGGAAACTTCAATTATATTGTACAATTAATTGCAAAAAGCGAAACTGACACAAAGCACATAGTGGGACCAAACTCTGATTGGTCTGGACGAGGGGACATTATTTAATGAGGTATCAAATCACTAAGAGATATGGGTAAATCCTAAAACATGTCCATGTAATACAGTATACAACGAGTGCCACCGCCTATTAGAGCTGATACAAATGATAGAATTTACCAAGTTTGTTGTAATATATCTCTTTTTATTCTTCTTTCTTTCGTATAGAGGAATCATGGTTGCAGTTATGGGCTCTAAAATCCATAAAGTTTGATCATTTATCTTTTACTTTACAGCCAATTCCTTATTTGCCTGCTGCTTACCTTGGCTGTGTCTGCTTTGCTTATTTTGATGCTGCATCTGAAATACCTGAACAGGACCAGTCATCAAGTTTTGGCCAGTGAAAAGTGGGCCTTCAATAGAGTGCCTTACGTCACCTTGCTTTGTGCTCAGAAAAAATCTCCATAAAAGTGACATAAATTCTAGCAAATAAACTGCTCTGACATTTTGCTGTTTTACTACTTACTGACTCTATAACATGTTTCTTGGAATTGAGGCACCTGAAAACTCCAGGTAACTGCTGATGATGCTGATTTCATGTGAACTCCTCAGGGCGCAATAATATGGCTGACAAATAGGGTGTATATATTTGCAAGTTTTGTATTTTAAGTGTAATTTTAATAAATGAATTTGTCTCTTGCCTACAGTTCTGTGACATTCATACAAAAGAGATGTGTCCCTTTAAAGTGTATATTATATATAATGCACATTAAGTCTGTAGTATATAAAGTGGACTGTCATCATAATAATATTGCTGTATATACTGTACATTTTTAAAAAGTGCTAAACACATACAGAACTTTTTACACTTATTTTATCCATTAAGATCTAGACTTGCCCTGAAATGCTTATGTTCACAAATCACAATATGTTAAATGATGGAAGGAGGCCATGCAAGACATCTGCAGCAATGACATACGACTCCTTGTGAATGACGCTAAGCAGATGAAATACTCTGAAACACAAAATTGACAGTTACAGTTCTAAGATTGAGATAAGGTTCAGTCCAACACAGCAAAGTTTTAAGGAGATACCTTAGAGTTCTTCTACATCGCGAAAATACACTCCCCCTCTGGCCCAGTACATGAGAGTTGGGGGTGTCAGATGTGTAAGCTTGGGTAACACATGACAGATTTTTGAAAAATTTGCAAGATGCTTCTGTCATTTTTCATCAAAGATCAGGACACACGCAGTCCCGAGCGTTCCTCCCCTCTATGCACAGCAAGGGAGAAACTTCGGGACTGTTGTTTTCCCTCGACCCGCGGACAACTCCCTCTATAGAGAGGCCTACAACGGCCGAGGGAACGACTTCACACACTGGTGATAACACCGCGATACTAGCTTTATTGCTAGTGTGTTACCTGGTATGTGTCTCCTTTAAAATGGGAAGTTCAGTGAACAACAATAAATTATTGTTTTGAAGGAATTGTACACAGAAAAAATTACTTTGCTCATTTCAATCTATCAATAAATGCATATAAGCAGCACTTACCCTAAGTCGTTTATGTTTGCTGCCGAATTCATCCAGTACTTGTTTTGCTTAGATTATCTTGTTGGGCAAGCTGGTCATCAATCCCTTTGAGGCAGCATTGGGAGAGGGAATTTCCCACCATGCAGTTCGTGTACCACTTCACTTTCCATCTATAGCAAACTATAAACATAACAGAATAATTTATATGAATACCACTTGATTGACAGCAGAAAGTAAAATTTTCCAGACTGGACAGCTAAAGATAAAAGATAAATAATAAAGCAGTGATAGTTGGAAAGAAAATATACAGGGAAATTCAATAAAAAGTTCTTATCGTTTAAAATTGGTGCTATTTTGCCCCAACCAATCACATCTTATTTAACTTTTAAAGCTAAAATCTGATTGGTTGGGGCAAAATTAGCACCATTTTAAATGATTGAGAACTTCATTGAATACCCTGATAGTTTGCAGTAATGGGCATTAGTAAAAATAAATCCCATGTGTACATATCTTTAAATTATTTATCTGTCTTACACTTACTTATTTATTCTACATTTTGTATTTACTTTTAAAAAAAAATCCGTTGAATTCCTATACTTTTTTTCTGTGGCCAGTAGTGAGCTGCCATTTCAGTTTCGATGGGCCGGCAACAGTATTTCTACCGATTTGGCTATTGGGTGGATAAAACATGATTAACAAACAGGTATTAATACTTTGGTAGCATTATCTAACCGTAGAGAAATCACTGGATTTATGGTCAATGAAATCAAAAAAAATCCTTTTTAATGTATTTAACTTCCCTTTAAATAAACAAGTTATTCAATTAAAGTTCTTATCATTAAAAAATGGTGCTAATTTTTGGCCCAACCAATCAGATGTGGCTTCACAATGTTAATAATATCTGATTGTTGGGGCAACAATTTTTAACGATAAGAACTTATATTGAATAACCCTGAAGTTTATAGAGCATACAGTAAATCACGTATTGTTGCATTATAAAATCTTCCCTTTAGATCATTTGTAATTCTTCTTTTAAAAGGTGTTTTTTGTTTTAAAGATATACTTTACTGAAGCATTGTTGATACCAGTGAAAACACATCATCAAGGCTACTTTCTGGTGACAAAACTGTTCCCCTTCTGGTCGCAGTTTTACTATCGGTTCCAGGTTTTTGCTACTAGCAAAGTGTTGCCTGCAGCTTTTTCCTATTGGCAATGCTAAGAAACTGCCTTAACAAACGGCCAGGACAACGTAAGAGTCATTCGTCTTAAATAGCCAATTATTTTTGTATTATTATTCTCATGTGATGTTTCATTCTATGTACATACATAACTACAAACGAACATTTATATTTTTGGAATTTAACACGTGGACATATGTTTGATAATTGGGTATATTTTTCTATTTGTGATGTTACTTATCAAACCAAACTATCTTTGTACACCTATAGACATGTGTAATGCAGTTGCTGTTAAGAACTTTACAAATAAAATACTGGATTAAGCAATAAGCATTTGTGTTGTATCATTTTTTTTTTAGAATCCCAAACCAGATGGTATTTATATTTTTGTGGATAATTTTTTTTGAAAGCCTTGTTAGGCTAGTTAAACTAGACCTCCAGTCAGTTGATATTTTTGGCAGCAACATTTTAGGCTGTGTATACAGCATTTTTGCGGCCTGTGGGCTGATAGTTTAGGTCGATCGTACTGAAAAAATTGCATGGCTTTTGGGAGCCACGTGATCAAAGTTGGACTGTTCGTGCATCTAAATCGGATGTGCCCGAAAACCTATTGTGCGCACGTGCGCCAACTGACGGCCAAAGCTACTTTTTGGAATGACCCACAGTCCTTTGTCCTAGCCAACCATTCAGAATTGCCGAACATGGGCTGGGGGCAAAGATCTAATGGTGGTTCCAGGCTTTAGTGGATTATTTTGTTTTGCTAAAAGGGGCATTTCCCACCCTCTTTACAAACTTTTTATATCTTGCAGGGAAACTCTCCCCCCCCAACTGCTAATATTCAGAGCGCTTTAAAATAATTGATTCCCATCTCTCTTAACAGCTCCTCGTTCCAGCACCGTTCGGTCCACCCAAACTACAAGCAGAGGGCCGGACCGGCAGTGTGGCTGTGATTAACTAAGAGGCGCCAATCACGCCATGGCTGGCATCAATGCAGAATGGTGCTGAATGAGGAGTGTAAGTGTGATGGGATTTATTTTTAAAGTCTGAATATAGAGGTTGGGGGTGGGAGGTTGCCCTGCAGATATATAAGCTTTTTACAAACAACAACCGGATGAATGCCAGCCACAAAGGATCGGGGGGGGGGGGAGGGCTCCCCTGCCCATGCCAGCAGCAACTGAGAGGACACAACAGAGACAGAAACATTTGGTAGTAAAGACAGCAACTACCCTCAGTTTCCTGGACTTTCAAAGAGGCACTGCAGAGAAACCATAAGGAGCAGGGATGTAAGGTAAGGATGTTTTTAATTCTCTACAGTGGGGCCAGTAGTTGTTGTAACATCTTAGTTTGGGGGTAGGGGTAGACATGCCCTTTAATCAAGTTCAATGTATTACTTCAGGATTATATTTGACTTCTGCCAGAAGCTTTGTAGGTGTTGGAACTGGACTGTTGGAACCTGCCAGAAAATCTTAGACCAGGGGCCCACCAGGACGAATTAAGGGCCCACCTAACATTTCATACATCACACTTATTTACATGTTTTTCTCACTCCTACTGACTAATTGTTTATTACAATTGCATTACATAATATCCCTTTGCCTAAAATTAAGAGTTTTCTCTGTTTTCTTGGTGAATGGGCTGTGGGGCCCACCAGGGGATTCCCCTGTAACCCTGTGGGCCAGTCCACACTGGCTTTGTACAATCCTGCGTTAATTGTTTAAGCAAAGTAATACAAAAAATGGTATGTTCACATTTGCATTTGAAATAAACACTTCTGCTTTTTGGTTCTGCCTTTTTTTTAATCTGCCAAAATATGTTCTGTTATAGACTACTATACTGGGTTTGAAGAAATATGAAAAACTATTCTACATAAAAATTGATAAGAAATGATAAAATAAGCCTCTGCTTAAACTGATTGCTTCCAGTGAATAGTGACAGGCTATTGCAAAGGCAGATCTTTTACAACAACAAAATACACCCTGTGCAGTACACTTACAGTAAATGTGTTTTTGTCAAGAAGGTTTGGTACCTAAGCTTATGTTCCTGCTTTCTAATTACTACTCTACTGCCTTTCGTCAAGACAGGCCTGTGTGCAGGCATCCCACCCCTCCCGGGAGACGTGGGACTCTCCCGGATTTTTGGCTTGGTCTCCCACACACCCGCGATACCGACCCGAACCTACCGGAAGAGTCCACCTCCGGAACACCTTCTTTCTTTCTGGCCATGCGTCCTATGTGACATAATTACGTCACACGGGCCAGTTAGTGCCCTAGCCAACCTCTAATGTGACTAATTTACGTCACGTTAGGACGTGGCTAGGGGCGTAATTGGCCCTCCCCTACCCCTGCCCCCATCCCGCCCCTTTATGACGTCCACGTCACTCGGCCACGCCTTCCTTTCTCCCCACCCTGCCAGGAAGCCCAGTGTTTGGCAGGGTGGGATGTCTGGAAGTGGTAACACGAAGGCCATACATGTCGGATATCAGCTGATTCCACATATCTGTTTATCGTATTGTGTGTGGTTAACTGGTGACAAAATTCATTTTTCATTTCATTATGGGATATGCTAATCGGGCGATAATATATCTTTTGTTTTATGGTCACCATTAGATTTATCTTCTATCTACTTTTTAACTGTATTTTTTTAAACCAGTATAGATATTTGCAAATTAACTCCCTTCTTTGTGCTTTTGTATTTCATGTTTTATAGAGCAAACATACTGTTTCATTAGTGGGAAATCTACAGGGGCACTTTCTAGGGTTTTTGCTGCCTGAGCCAAACTTTAGAATGCCGCCTTTGATAGTCTGCGACTGCTCTGCTCCACCAGTTCTGATTCTTTTCTGACACAACACACTGACGTGACAATCTTCTCGCATCACACAGACACCACAGTGACAGACAGTGTCAGTGTGCTGTGGCTGAGTGCTGACTTTGCTGTGCTGTGCAATGGCAGAGTGGTCTGCTGGGCTTGCCACTCCCTCCACATTTTTGGCCGCGCGGAAAGTCCGCGCCGGCGTGCAGTTCCGGAAGTTGCGCGCCACCCGGCGCCTGTGCTGACTGTGTCACTGTGGTGTACCTGGTTGCTAGTCCTGACCTCATGACCAGGCAGGCGTGACTCCACCTGACGCCGGGGCCGCCTTCAGCCACCATAGCCTCCTCGCGTCGTCGCACCGCAGCGCAGAGTTCATTACGGACTTAAGGTAAGCCGGCAGTGAGTGTCCCATACTCTGCGCCGGCGCGCATGCACAGCGCTGCCTTATAGCCGCCAGCGAGCGGTTAGTACATGAATTTTTTTTTTGTTTCTTCTGCTTAATGTTCCGCCTATGGCAATGCCGCCTGAGTCACATGACTCATGAGCCTCATTACAGATGGCCCCTGGAATCTACTTATAAATCGCAGAATTATGTATGTATGTCTGTATGTACTCACCACACAGCCACACCCTGAATGACTCAACCTAACGGCCGACGCCTCAGTCTAAGTTCTACAACAAAAATCCTGCCTCTCACTAGCAGAGTGAGATTCTTATTAACCTCAGATGAAGGGCCTGGGCTCTGTGTGCTGCCCGACTTCACAACACAGGGCACAGAGTCCACCAGAGTCCCACAACAACAGTTTAATGTATGGCTACACACACTCAGGAGCGCTGTACACACAGAACAACAGCTTCTATAACAGAGGGAACCAGACATTTTCCTTTTCTCAGTGGAATTTCAATATTTTTTAAATTTTTCGTTTGTATAATGCACATTTGTTACTCTCCATATCTTTTTCCATTTTGAAAAATCCGTTGAATTTACCACCCCTTGCTTTTCCCTGCGTTTACATAGTGACTGACATTTCAGGTTCCAATGTCCTTCTTCTTCCCAGGATGCACCACATCCTTGGAATTTTTCTAACAGTAATTTCAACTACTGATTGGCTGTTGGATGGGTCAATATGCTCAAGATTGCTACTGAGCAACTGAATCAACCCAGCGCTGGGTCAAGGCAAGACCATAATGGTCTCTACTAGGGACCCTGCAAACAGGAAGTTGGTATTTCGTTTACATTTATTTATAAACACACAAATTCTGAATGGGCAAGTTTAAGGTCATAGGATGGAAAAATACTGCCTCTTTTCTGAAAGTATATGTATTTGCACTGAACTTCCCCTTGCTCCTGGAAGGTTTTAAAATATAACCCTGGAAAGACTAGTGTTACTATTGGTGATATGAATCACATTTATATACAAATATAAACCCTGGAAAGACTATGTTACTATTGGTGATATGAATCACATTTATATACAATATAACCCTGAAACTATGTTACTATTGTAATATGAATCACATTGTTGTATTGTCATCTAAGAAATTTTAAAGCAGAGCCTCCTGAAATGTGACCACACCCCCATATATTGCGGTCATGGCCACACCCAAACATCATGTTCATGCTCATACCCCACCATCAAGGCCACGCCCCCAAAGATAACTTCCATGGCCCCAAACATAACAACCGTGCCCAAATGTTGTGACCACAGCTACCAGCATATGTGGTCACCTCCAACCCCCCCCCCAAACATTATGGTCAACCCCATACATCATGGTCCACCCCCAACATCCCAGTCTGTTCCCAAATCAACACCCAAAACATCCTGTCCAATGCCCCCAAACATCACAGGCACACCCCCAATCACCCACCCTGCCCCAAAGGCACGGCCCACAACCTGCCCCTAAATATCGTTGACCAGCAAACGTCATGTCCAAAGCGTCCTGGACACCACAACATCACAGACCGACCCAACACTGTCCACCCCTAGAATGCCGTGCCCCCACCCACTGCAGCAACATTTCAGACATGCCCCATCCCGTTTCAACCAGGAAGTGGTGGGGGTATTACACAGGAATTAACCTGCATTACCCTGGACTTAAAAAACAGACACACACCTGTCCACATTGTCACACACTTCACAGACCGTTACAACTAAAAGAACAAAGACATCATAACACTTTCATTTGGACCAGAAGTAACTTTATTGATTGGGATCTAATCATGGGCGGAGGGTGACTTACGAATAGGGTAGGCTGATTGCCCGCGCGCAGCAAAATTTTTCTAGGCCATGCCCCTTTCCACGCCCTGGCCACACCCCTTTCCATGCCCCAGTCACACCCACTTTGGATTTTAACACAACATAAAGTGTTAGTTTTACATTTTATACCGAGACAGAAAGAGACATGGATTGATAGATAGATAATAGAGAGATGATAAGATAGATAGATAGAGATCTAGTGATAGATACGAATCGATAGATGAATAATAGATACGATGTATATATATAGCTACGCTCCTCGACTCGCTCCCGCTGCTCGCCTCGCTGCTCGCTCTCGTCTGCTCTCGCTCCCTCGCTCCTCGCTCGCTGCTGCTCGCTCGCTCCTCGCTCGCTGCCGTCGCTCGTGTCTGATAGCTAGTAGTAGCAGATCCGTGATAGCTAGATAGAACGTGGATAGATACTCGACTCAGATACTAACCTCCTCCAGCAGCAGATCACCTCCCTCCACCATGCGGACATGCTGCACACACCTTTTTGGCCAGTGTCAGTAAAGTTTAAAAAAAAAAAAAAAACGGAACTTTTTTTTTTTTTGAATACCTTTAAATAAACTTTATTCATACTGACACTGCCCGGCCAGTACAAATAGAGTTTAGGAAGGGGAGCCCTGACATCGAGCGGTGTTGGGAGGTATGTTTGGGAGAGGGAGCTGCTACTGGCACCAGCACTCCCACCCCACACCCGGAAATGAGGGGGGGTGCGCAGGAATTAAAGGTACATTACTTTTTTTTTTTTCCAGCAATTTTTTTTTTTCTTCCCAGATTTCACGTAGGAAGGCTAAGCCTTCCTA
>JAACNH010004998.1:0-21871 GCA_019447015.1 Hymenochirus boettgeri | reverse complement strand
GTGTTGTTGTTGAGGAGAGATAAAAGATCATTCTCTCTCCTATCCCTATGTTATCTATCAGATCATTCTCTCTCTCTATCCCATGTTTATCACTATCGATCAGATCTCCGCTCCTATCCTATGTTTATCACTATCAAGATTCATCTTCTCCTCTATCCCTATGTTATCACTATCGACATTTCTCCTCCTATCCCTAGTTTATCACTATCAGATCATTCTCTCTCCTATCCCTATGTATTCATATATAGATCTATCTCTTCTATCCCTATGTTTATCACTATCGGATTCTCTCTCATCCCTTTATCCCTATGTTCTATCACATCAGAGCCATATCTCTCCTATCCCTAGTTTATCCTACGATCATTCTCCCTCCTATCCTATGTTTATCAACTATCAGATCATTCTCTCCTATCCCTATGTTTATCACTATCAGATCATTCTCCCTCCTATCCCTATGTTATCACTATCAGATCATCTCTCTCCTATCCCATGTTTATCCACTATCAGATCATTCTCTCTCCTATCCCTATGTTTATCACTATCAGATCATTCTCTCTCCTATCCCTATGTTTATCACCATCAGATCATTCTCTCTCCTATCCCTATGTTTATCACTATCAGATCATTCTCTCTCCTTCCCTAGTTTATCAACATCAGATCATTCCCGCTTCAATTATCACTTGGATCTTCCTATCTAGTTATCAGCATCGATCATCTCCTCCTATCCCATGTTTATCACTAATCGATCATCATTCTCTCTCCATCCCATGTATGTTTATCTACAGATCATTCATCTTCTATCCCTATGTTTATCACTATCAGATCATTCTCTCTCCTATCCCATGTTTATCACTATCAGATCATTCTCTCTATCCCTATGTTTATCACTATCAGATCATTCTCTCTATCCCCTATGGTTATCACATCAGATCATTCTCCTCCGATCCCTATGTTTCACTATCAGAATCATTCTCTCTCCTATCCCTATGTTTATCACTATCAGATCATTCTTCTCTATCCCTAGTTTATCACTATCGAGATCATTCTCCCTCCATCCCTATGTTTATCACTATCAGATCATTCTCTTTCCTATCCCTATGTTATCACTATCGAGATTTTCTCCTCCTTATCCCTATGTTTTCACTATCAGTCATTCTCCTCCTTCCCTATGTTTCACATCAGAAATCCTCCTATCCCTATGTTATGCACTATCAGATCATTCTCTCTCTCCTATCCCGATGTTTACACTATAGATCATTCTCCTCCTATCCCTATGTTATCACTACAGTCATTCATTCACTCCTATCCCATGTTATCACTATCAGATCATTCTCCCTCATATCCCTATGTGTTATCACTATCAGATCATTCTCTCCTATCCCTAGTGTATCACTATCAGATCATTTCCTATCCTATCCCATATGTTTCATACTATCAGATCATTTCCTCCATCCCTATGTTATCATATCAGATCATCTCTCTCCTATCCCTATGTTTATCACTATCAGATCTTCTTTCCTATCCTATGTTTATCACATCGATCATTCCCCTCCATCCCTATGTTTATCACTATCAGATCATTCTCTCTCCTATCCCTATGTTATCACTATCAGATCATTCTCCTCCTATCCCTATGTTTATCACTATCAGATCATTCTCCTATCCCTATGTTTATCACTATCAGATCATTCTCTCTCCTATCCCTATGTTTATCACTATCAGATCATTCTCTCTCCTATCCCTATGTTATCACTATCAGATCATTCTCTCTCCTATCCCTATGTTTATCACATCAGATCATTCTCTCCTCCTCCCTATGTTTATCCATATCAGATCATTCTCCCTCCTATCCCTAGTTTATCACTATCAGATCATTCTCCCTCCATCCCTATGTTTATCACTATCAGATCATTCTCTCCCTATCCCTATGTTTATCACTATCAGATCATTCTCCCTCCTATCCCTATGTTTACCACTATCAGATCATTCTCTCTCCTATCCCTATGTTTATCACTATCAGATCATTCTCCTCTATCCCTATGTTTATCACTATCAGATCATTCTCTCTCCTATCCCTATGTTTATCACTTCAGATCATTCTCCCTCCTATCCCTATGTTATCAATATCAGATCATTCTCCCTCCTATATCCTAGTTATCACTATCGGGATATTATTCTCTCCTATCCCTGTGTTTATCACTATCAGATCATTCTCTCCTATCCCTATGTTTATCACTATCAGATATTCTCTATCATATCCATGTTTATCACATCAGATCATTCCTCCCTCATATCCTATGTTATCACTATCGATCTTTCTCCTATCCCTATGTTACACTATCAGATCATTACTCTCTCCTATCCTATGTTTATCACATAGACATTCTCCCTCTATCCCTATGGTTTTCATCCATCAGATCATTCCTCTTACTATCCCGTATGTTATCACCATCAGATCCATTCTCCTCCTATCCCTATGTTTATCACTATCAGATCATTCTCCCCCTATCCCTAGTTTATACTATAGATCATTCTCTCCTATCCCTATGTGTAATCACTATCAGATCATTCTCACATCCTCACCTATGTGTGATCATATCAGTCATCTCTCTCTCTATCCATATGTTATCACATATCGGATCATTCTCCCTCCTATCCCTATGTTTATCACTATCAGATCATTTTCTCCTATAATATGTTGATCATAGATCGGATTTCCGTCTACCTCCATCTAGGTTTATCACTATCAGATCATTCTCTCTCCTATCCCTATGTTTATCACTATCAGATCATTCTCCCTCCTATCCCTATGTTTATCACTATCAGATCATTCTCCCTCCTATCCCTATGTTTATCACTTAAAAAGCCTGCCCTTATCTTTAGATAAATTAAAGCAATTAGTTCAATAACTTGGCCAAATTATTACCACTTCACGGTTTGCTTCATTCTGCTGGGTCCTAACTTTTAACCTTTTTTACTTAAATAACTTTTTACCTTCCTAGGAGACGTATGTTTATTCACCACATCTCGACACATTTCGATACCTTTCATACTCACATGTATCAAGAAGAGCATCATCTCAGTTTCTGCAAGTCTGCGTCCAACACATTGTCGTGAACCAAATCCAAATGCCAGTCCCTTAAAGTTTGTGTCATCTCTGCACATCCAGCGTGTAGGGTCATAACGCAAGGGGTCCTGGAAGAGCAGAGGGCTTCGCCCCATGGGATACAGTCCCACCTGCACCAGGGTCTGAAGAAAGAAATTACCAATATCACTCATGTTCCACTCTACATGGAATACCAGGAAAACCAAAGATAATTAATCCGAATTAAAATGAAGCACCTGTAAGGACTTATATGAATTACAAGTGATCATTGCTTAATGTGGACTTCATTTACCAAAGAGTAGGGACCATATACCCCCCATTACAACCCCCCAATGTACTGCTAGTGAATATTCACAATAAAGAGTAGGGACCATATACCCCCATTACAACCCCCAATGTACTGCTAGTGAATATTCACAATAAAGAGTAGGGACCATATACCCCCATTACAACCCCCAATGTACTGCGAGTGATATTCACAATACAGTAGGGACCATATACCCCCATACAACCCCCAATGTACTGCTAGTGAATATTCACAATAAAGAGTAGGGACCATATACCCCCATTACAAACCCCAATGTACTGCTAGTGAATATTCACAATAAAGAGTAGGGACCATATACCCCCCATTAACAACCCCCAATGTACTGCTAGTGAATATTCACAATAAGAGTAGGACCATATACCCCCCTTACAACCTTCCAATGTACTGCTAGTGAATATTCACAATAAGAGTAGGGACCATATACCCCCATTACAACCCCCAATGTACTGCTATGAATATTCACAATAAAGTAGGGACCATATACCCCCCCATTACAACCCCCAATGTACTGCTAGTGAATATTCACAATAAAGATAGGGGACCATATCCCCCCCCCATTACAAACCCCCCAATGTCTGCTAGTGAATATTCCAATAAAGAGTAGGGACCATATACCCCCACTTACAACCCCCAATGTACTGCAGTGAATATTCACAATAAAGAGTAGGGACCATATACCCCCCATACCACACAACCCCCAATGTACTGCTAGTGAATATTCACAATAAGAGAGGACCATATACCCCCCATTACAACCCCAATGTACTGCTAGTGAATATTCACAATAAAGAGTAGGGACCATATACTCCCCCATATACAACCCCCAATGTACTGCTAGTGAATATTCACATAAAAGTATGGGACCAATATCCCCCCCATTACAACCCCCCAATGTACTGCTAGTGAATATTCACAATAAGAGTAGGACCATATCCCCCCCCCATTACACACCCCCAATTTACTGCTAGTGAATATTCACAATAAAGAGTAGGGACCAATACCCCCCTACTAACACCCCAATTGTACTGCTAGTGAATATTCACAATAAGAGTAGGGACAATATACCCCCCATTACAACCCCCACTGTACTGCTAGTGAATATTCACAATAAAAGTAGGGACCCATATACCCCCCTACAACCACCCCAATGTACTGCTAGTGAATATTCACAAAGAGTAGGGACCATAACCCCCATTACACCCCCCCAATCCTGCTAGTGAATATTCACAATAAAGAGTAGGGACCATATACCCCCATTACAACCTCCAATGTACTGCTAGTGAATATTCACAATAAAGAGTAGGGATCATATACCCCCATTACAACCCCCAATGTACTGCTAGTGAATATTCACAATACCCCCCATTACAACCCCCAATGTACTGCTAGTGAATATTCACAATAAAGAGTAGGGACCATATACCCCCCTTACAACCCCCAATGTACTGCTAGTGAATCACAATAAAGAGTAGGGACCATATACCCCCCCATTACAACCCCAATGTACTGCTAGTGAATATTCACAATAAGAGTAGGGACCATATACCCCCCATTCAACCCCCAATGTACTGCTAGTGAATATCACAATAAAAGTAGGAGACCATATACCCCCATTACAAACCCCAATTACTGCTAGTGAATATTCACAATAAAGAGTAGGGACCATATACCCCCATTACAACCCCCAATTGTACTGCTAGTGAATATTCACAATAAAGAGTAGGACCATATACCCCATTACAACCCCCATGTACTGCTAGTGAATTTTCCAATAAAGAGTAGGGGACCATATCCCCCCCATTACACCCCCCCAATGTACTGCTAGTGAATATTCACATAAAGAGGTAGGGACCATATACCCACCCCCATTACAACCTCCAATGTACTGCTAGTGAATATTCACATAAAGGTAGGGACCATATACCCCCCCATTACAACCCTCCCATGTACTGCTATTGAATATTCACAATAAAGAGTAGGGACCATATACTCCCCCATTACAACCCCCAATGTACTGCTAGTGAATATTCACAATAAAGTAGGGCCATATACCCCCCATTACAACCCCCCAATGTACTGCTATGAATATTCACAATAAGAGTAGGGACCATATACCCCCCATTACAACCTCCAAGGTACTGCGCTAGTGAATATTCCACATAGAGTAGGGACCATATACCCCCCATTACAACCCCCCAATGTACTGCTAGTGATATTCACAATAAAGAGTAGGACCATATACCACCCCATTCACACACCCCAATGTACTGCTAGTATATATTCACAATAAAGAGTAGGGACATATACCCCCCATTACAACCTCCCAATGTACTGCTAGTGAATATTCACAAAAGGAGGGACCATATACCCCCATTACAACCTCCCAATGTACTGCTAGTGAATATTCACAAAAGAGTAGGGACCATATACCCCCCATTACAACCCCCAATGTACTGCTAGTGAATATTCACAATAAAGAGTAGGGACCATATACCCCCCATTACAACCCCAATGTACTGCTAGTTGAATATTCACAATAAAGAGTAGGGACCATATACCCCCCCCATTACAACCCCCAATGTACTGCTAGTGAATATTCACAATAAAGAGTAGGGACCATATACCCCCCATTACAACCTCCAATGTACTGCTAGTGAATATTCACAATAAAGAGTAGGACCATATACCCCCCCATTACAACCCCCCAATGTACTGCTAGTGAATATTCACATTAAAGAGTAGGGACCATATACCCCCATTACAACCCCCTCCCAATGTACTGCTAGTGAATATTCACAATAAAGAGGTAGGCGGGACCATATACCCCCCATTACAACCCCCAATGTACTGCTAGTGAATATTCACAATAAAGAGTAGGGACCATATACCCCCCCATTACAACCTCCCAATGTACTGCTAGTGAATATTCACAATAAAGAGTAGGGACCATATACCCCCCCATTACAACCCCCAATGTACTGCTAGTGAATATTCACAATAAAGAGTAGGGACCATATCCCCCCCCATTACAACTCCCAATGTACTGCTAGTAATATTCACAAAAGAGTAGGGACCATATACCCCCCATTACAACCCCCAATGTACTGCTAGTGAATATTCACAATAAAGAGTAGGGACCATATACCCCCCCATTACAACCTCCAATGTACTGCTAGTGTATTCACAATAAAGTAGGACCATATACCCCCCATTTACAACCCCCCAATGTACTGCTAGTGAATATTCACAATAAGAGTAGGGACCATATACCCCCCATTACAACCCCCAATGTACTGCTAGTGAATATTCAATAAAGAGTAGGGACCATATACCCCCCCATTACAACCCCCAATGTACTGCTAGTGAATATTCACAATAAGAGTAGGGACCATATCCCCCCATTACAACCCCCAATGTACTGCTAGTGAATATTCACAATAAAGAGTAGGGACCATATACCCCCCATTACAACCCCCCATGTACTGCTAGTGAATTTCACAATAAAGAGTAGGACCATACCCCCCCCCCCATTACAACCTCACATGTACTGCTAGTGAATATTCACATAAAGAGTAGGGACCATATACCCCCCATTACACCCCCCCCATGTACTGCTATTGAATATTCACAATAAGAGTAGGGATCATATACCCCCATTACAACCCCCAATGTACTGCTATTGAATATTCACAATAAAGATAGGGACCATATACCCCCCATTACAAACCCCAAGTACTGCTAGTGAATATTCACAATAAAGAGTAGGGACATATACCCCCCATTACAACCCCCAATGTACTGCTAGTGAATATTCACAATAAGAGTAGGGACATACATTACCCCCATTACAACCCTCCAATGTACTGCTAGTGAAATTCACAATAAAGAGTAGGACCATATACTCCCCCATTACAACCCCCAATGTACTCTAGTGAATATCTCACAAAAAGTAGGGACCATATACCCCCCATCCAACCTCCAATGTACTGCTAGTGATATTCACAATAAAGAGTAGGGACCATATACCCCCCATTACAACCCCCATGTACTGCTAGTGAATATTCACAATAAAGAGTAGGGACCATATATACCCCCCATTACACCCCCAATGTACTGCTAGTGAATATTCACATAAAGAGTAGGGACCATTACCCCCCTTACATACACCCCCAATGTACGCTAGTTGAATATTCACAATAAAGAGTAGGGACATATACCCCCCATTAAAACCTCCAATGTACTGCTAGTGAATATTCACATAAAGAGTAGGGACCATATACCCCCATTCCAACCTCCAATGTACTGCTATGTGATATTCACATAAAGAGTAGGGACCATATACCCCCATTACAACAACCCCCATGTACTGCTAGTGAATATTCACAATAAAGATTAGGGACCATATACCCCCATTACAAAACCCCAATGTACTGCTAGTGAATATTCACAATAAAGAGTAGGGACCATATACCCCCCATTACAACCCCCCAATGTAACTGCTAGTGAATATTCACAATAAAGAGTAGGGACCATATACCCCCATTACAACCCCCAATGTACTGCTAGTGAATATTCACAATAAAGAGTAGGGACCATATACCCCCATACAACCCCCAATGTACTGCTAGTGAATACACATAAAGAGTGGAGCATATACCCCCCATTACAACCCCCAATGTACTGCTAGTGAATATCACCAATAAGAGTAGGGACATATACCCCCCATTACAACCCCCAATGTACTGCTAGTGAATATTCACAATAAGAGTAGGGACATATACCCCCATTACAACCCCCAATGTACTGCTAGTGAATATCACATAAAGAGTAGGGACCATATACCCCATTACACACCCCAATGTATACTAGTGATATTCACAATAAAGAGTAGGGACCATATACCCCCATTACAACCCCCCAATGTACTGCTAGTGAATATTCACAATAAGAGTAGGGACCATATACCCCCCATTCAACAACCCCAATGTACTGCTAGTGAATATTCACAATAAAGAGTAGGGATCATATACCCCCATTACAACCTCCAATGTACTGCTAGTGAATATTCACAATAAAGAGTAGGATCATATACTCCCCATTACAACCCCCAATGTACTGCTAGTGAATATTCACAATAAAGAGTAGGACCATATACCCCCATTACAACCCCCCAATGTACTGCTAGTGAATATTCACAATAAAGAGTAGGGATCATATACTCCCCTTCAACCCCCAATGTACTGCTAGTGAATATTCACAATAAAGAGTAGGGACCATATACCCCCCATTACAACCCCCAATGTACTGCTAGTGAATATTCACAATAAAGAGTAGGGACCATATACCCCCCATTACAACCCCCAATGTACTGCTAGTGATATTCACAATAAAGAGTAGGGACCATATCCCCCCATACAACCCCCCAATGTCTGCTAGTGAATATTCACAATAAAGAGTAGGGACCATATACCCCCCCCATTACAACCCCCCAATGTACTGCTAGTGAATATTCACAATAAAGGTAGGGACAATATACCCCCCATTACAACCCCAATGTACTGTATGAATATTCACAATAAAGAGTAGGGACCATATCCCCCCCATTACAACCCCCAATGTACTGCTAGTGAATATTCACAATAAAGAGTAGGGACCATATACCCCCCATTACACCCCCCAATGTACTGCTAGTGAATATTCACAATAAAGAGTAGGGACCATATACCCCCATTACAACCCCCCAATGTACTGCTAGTGAATATTCACAAAAGTAGGGACCATTAACCCCCATTACAACCCCCCAATGTACGCTAGTGAATATTCACAATAAGAGTGGAACATATACCCCCCATTCAACCCCCAATGTACTGCTAGTGAATTTCACAATAAAGAGTGGGATCATATACCCCCATTACAACCCCAATGTACTGCTAGTGAATATCACAATAAAGAGTAGGGACCCATATACCCCCCATTCAAACCCCCCAATGTACTGCTAGTGAATATTCACATAAGAGTAGGGACCATATACCCCCCATTACAACCCCCAATGTACTGCTTAGTGAATATTCACAATAAAGAGTAGGGACCATATACCCCCCATTACAACCCCCAATGTACTGCTAGTGAATATTCACAATAAAGAGTAGGGACCATATACCCCCCATTACAACCCCCAATGTACTGCTAGTGAATATTCCACAATAAAGAGTAGGGACCATATACTCCCCATTACACCCCAATGTACTGCTGTGAATATTCACAATAAGAATAGGGACCATATACTCCCCATTACAACCCCCCATGTCATGCTAGTGAATATTCACAATAAGATAGGGATCATATACCCCCCATTACAACCCCAATGTACTGCTAGTGAATATTCACAATAAGAGTAGGGACATATACTCCCATTACAACCCCCAATGTACTGCTAGTGAATATTCACAATAAGAGTAGGGACCATATCCCCCCCCCATTACAACCCCCCCCAATGTACTGCTAGTGAATATTCACAATAAAGAGTAGGGATCATATACCCCCATTACAACCCCCAATGTACTGCTAGTGAATATTCACAATAAAGAGTAGGGACCTATACCCCCATTACAACCCCCAATGTACTGCTAGTAAATCACATAAAGGTAGGACCCTATCCCCCATTACAACCCCCAATGTACTGCTAGTGAATATTCACAATAAATAGTAGGACCATATACCCCCACATTACCAACCCCAATGTACTGCTATTGAATATTCACATAAAGATAGGGACCAATATACCCCCATTACCACCTCCAATGTACTGCTTGAATATTCACAATAAAGAGTAGGGACCATATACCCCCAATTACAACCTCCAATGTACTGCTAGTGAATATCTCACCATAAGAGTAGGGACCATATACCCCCATTACAACCCCCCATGCTGCTAGTGAATATTCCAATAAAAGTAGGGACATATACCCCCCATTACAACCCCCAATGTACTGCTAGTGAATATTCAATAAAGAGTAGGGACCATATACCCCCCATTAAAAACCCCAATGTAACTGCTAGTGAATATTCACATAGAGTAGGGACCATATACCCCCCCATTACAACCCCCAATGTACTGCTTAGTGAATATTACAAAAAGAGTAGGGATCATATACCCCCCATTACAACCCCCCAATGTACTGCTAGTGAATATTCACGATAAAGAGTAGGGACCATATACCCCCCCATTACAACCCCCAATGTACTGCTAGTGAATATTCACAATAAAGAGTAGAGACCATACTTCCCCCATTTCAACCCCCAATGTACTGCTAGTGAATATTCACAATAAAGAGTAGGGACCATATACCCCCCCTTACAACCCCCCAATGGTACTGCTATGAATATTCACAATAAAGTAGGGACCATATACCCCCACCCCCCATTACAACCCCCATTTACTGCTAGTGAAATATTCAAATAAAGAGTAGGGACCATATACCCCCCCATTACAACCCACCAATGTACTGCTAGTGAATATTCACAATAAAGAGTAGGGATCATATACCCCCCATTACAACCCCCCCAATGTACTGCTAGTGAATATTCACAATAAATAGTAGGGATCATATACCCCCCATTACAACCCCCCAATGTACTGCTAGTGAATATTCACAATAAAGAGTAGGGATCATATACCCCCCCCCATTACACCCCCAATGTACTGCTAGTAAATATCCCAATAAGATTAGGGACATATACCCCCCATTACCACCTCCAATGTACTGCAGTGATTATTCACATAAAGAGTAGGGACACATATACCCCACATTACAACCCCCAATGTACTGCTAGTGAATATTCACAATAAGAGTAGGGACCATATACCCCCATTACAACCCCCCAATGTACTGCTAGTGAATATCACAATAAAGAGTAGGGACATAACCCCCAATTAAACCCCAATGTAACTGCTAGTGTATCACAATAAAGAGAGGGACCATACACCCCCATTACAACCCCCCATGTTACTGCTAGTGAATATTCACCATAAGAGATAGGACCATTACCCCCATTACAACCCCCAATGTACTGCTAGTGAATTTCACAATAAAGATAGGGACCATTATCCCCCCATTACAACCCCAAATGTACTGCTAGTAGATATTCACAATAAGAGTAGGACCATATACCCCCCTTACAACCCCCCCAATGTACTGCTAGTGAATATTCACAATAAAGAGTGGGACCATATCCCCCATTACAACCCCCAATTACTGCTAGTGTGAATATTCACATAAAGAGTAGGGACCATATACCCCCCCATTACAACCCCCAATGTACTGCTAGTGAATATTCACAATAAAGAGTAGGGACCATATACCCCATTAACACCCCCAATGTACTGCAGTGAATATTCACATAAAAGTAGTGGACCATATACCCCCCCATTACAACCCCCAATGTTACTGCTAGTGAATATTCACAATAAGAGTAGGGACCATATACCCCCCATTACAACCCCAATGTACTGCTAGTGAATATTCACAAAAAAGATTAGGGACCATATACCCCCCTTACAACCCCCCAATGTACTGCTAGTGAATATTCACAATAAAGAGTAGGGACCATATACTCCCCATTACAACCCCCAATGTACTGCTAGTGAATATTCCAATAAGAGTAGGGACCATATACCCCCCATTACAACCTCCAATGTACTGCTAGTGAATTCACAATAAATAGTAGACCATATTCCCCCATTACAAACCCCCCATGTACTGCTAGTGAATATTCACAATAAAGAGTAGGGACCATATACCCCCCATTACAACCCCCCAATGTACTGCTAGTGAATATTCACAATAAAGAGTAGGGACATATACCCCCCATTCAACCCCCCAATGTACTGCTAGTGAATATTCACAATAAGAGTAGGGACCATATATCCCCCATTACAACCTCCAATTTCTGCTAGTGAATATTCACAATAAAGAGTAGGGACCATATCCCCCCCATTACAACCCCCAATGTACTGCTAGTGAATATTCACATAAGAGTAGGGACCATATCCCCCCATTACAACCCCCCAATGTACTGCTAGTGAATATTCACAATAAAGAGTAGGACCATATACCCCCATTACAACCCCAATGTACTGCTAGTGAAATATCAACATAGAGTAGGGACCATATATCCCCCATTACCCCCCAATGTATGCTAGTGAATATTCACAATAAAGAGTAGGGACCATATACCCCCCATTACAACCCCCAATGTACTGCTAGTGAATATTCACAATAAAGAGTAGGGACCAATCCCCCCCCATTACAACCCCCAATGTACTGCTATGAATATTCACATAAAAGTAGGGACCATATACCCCCCATTACAAACCCCCAATGTACGGCTAGTGAATATTCACAATAAAGAGTAGGGACCATATACCCACCCCATTACAACCCCCAATGTACTGCTAGTGAATATTCACAATAAAGTGTAGGGACCATATACCCCCATTACAACCCCCCAATGTACTGCTAGTGAATATTCACAATAAAGAGTAGGGACCTATTACCCCCCATTACAACCCCCCAATGTACTGCTAGTGAATATTCACAATAAAGAGTAGGGACCATATACCCCCATTACAACCCCCAATGTACTGCTAGTGAATATTCACAATAAGAGTAGGGACCATATCCCCCCATTACAACCCCCACACAATGTACTGCTAGTGAATATTCACAATAAAGAGTAGGACCATATACCCCCCTTACAAACCCCCATGTACTGCTAGTGAATATTCACAATAAAGAGTAGGACCATATACCCCCCATTACAACCCCCAATGTACTGCTAGTGAATATTCACAATAAAGAGTAGGGACCATATACCCCCATTACAACCTCCAATGTACTGCTAGTGAATTTCACAATAAAGAGTAGGGACCATATACTCCCCATTACAACCCCCAATGTACTGCTAGTGAATATTCACAATAAAGAGTAGGGATCATATACCCCCCATTACAACCCCCAATGTACTGCTATAGTAATATCACAATAAAGAGTAGACCATATCCCCCCCCCATTAAAAACCCCCAATGTACTGCTAGTGAATATTCACGATAAAGTAGGGACCATTACCCCCCATTACAACCCCCAATGTCACTGCTAGTGAATATTCACAATAAAGAGTAGGGATCATATACCCCCCATTACAACCCCCCAATGTACTGCTAGTGAATATTCACGATAAAGAGTAGGGACCATATACCCCCCCATTACAACCCCCAATGTACTGCTAGTGAATATTCACAATAAGAGTAGAGACCATATTCCCCCCATTTCAACCCCCAATGTACTGCTAGTGAATATTCACAATAAGAGTAGGGATCATATACCCCCCATTACAACCCCCCAATGTACTGCTAGTGAATTTTCACAATAAGAGTAGAGACCATATACCCCCCATTTTAACCCCCAATGTACTGCTAGTGAATATTCCAATAAAGAGTAGGGACCATATACCCCCCATTACAACCCCCCAATGTACTGCTAGTGAATATTCACAAAGGTAGGATCATATACCCCCATTACAACCCCCCAATGTACTGCTAGTGAATATTCACAATAAAGAGTAGGGATCATATACCCCCCATTACAACCCCCCCCAATGTACTGCTATGAATATTCACAATAAAGAGTAGGGATCATATACCCCCCCATTACAACCCCCAATGTGACTGCTAGTTGAATATTCACAATAAAGAGTAGGGATCAATACCCCCCATTACAACCTCCAATGTACTGCTAGTGAATATTCACAATAAGAGTAGGGACCATATACCCCCATTACAACCCCCCAATGTACTGCTAGTGAATATTCACAATAAAGAGTAGGGACCATATACCCCATTACAACCCCCCATGTCTGCTAGTGAATATTCACAAAAGAGTAGGGATCATATACCCCCCATTACAACCCCAATGTACTGCTAGTGATATACACATAAAGAGTAGGGACCATATACCCCCATTACAACCCCCACCAATGTTGCTAGTGAATATTCACAATAAAGAGTAGGAACCATATACCCCCCATTACAACCCCCAATGTACTGCTAGTGAATATTCACAATAAAGAGTAGGGACCATATTCTCCCCATTACAACCCCAATGTACTGCTAGTGAATATTCACAATAAAGAGTAGGGACCATATACCCCCCCATTACAACCCCCCAATGTACTGCTAGTGAATATTCACAATAAAGAGTGGGACCATATTCTCCACTCATTACAACCCCCAATGTACTGCTAGTGAATATTCACAATAAGAGTAGGGACCATATACCCCCCATTACAACCTCCCAAGTTATGCTAGTGAATATTCACAATAAAGAGTAGGGACCATATACTCCCCATTACAACCCCCAATGTACTGCTAGTGAATATTCACAATAAAAGTGGACATATACCTACCCCCCATACAAACCTCCCAATGTACTGCTAGTGAATATTCACAATAAAGAGTAGGGACCATATACCCCCCATTACAACCTCCAATGTACTGCTAGTGAATATTCACAATAGAGTTAGGGACATATACCACCCCATTACAACCCCCCCAATGTATGCTAGTGAATATTCACAATAAAGAGTAGGGACCTATACTCCCCACCTTACAACCCCCAATGTACTGCGCTAGTGAATATTCACAATAAAGAGTAGGGACCATATACCCCCCATTACAACCCCCCAATGTACTGCTAGTGAATATTCACAATAAAGAGTAGGGACCATATTCTCCCCATTACAACCCCCCAATGTACTGCTATTGAATATCACCAATAAAGAGTAGGGACCATATACCCCCCCATTACAACCCCCCAATGTACTGCTAGTGAATATTCACAATAAAGAGTAGGGATCATATACCCCCCATTAACAACCCCCCAATGTACTGCTAGTGAATATTCACAATAAAGAGTAGGGACCATATATCCCCCATTACAACCCTCCAATGTACTGCTAGTGAATATTCACAATAAAGAGTAGGGATCATATACCCCCCATACAACCCCCCAATGTACTGCTAGTGAATATTCACAATAAAGAGTAGGGACCATATTCCCCCCCATTACACCCCCCAATGTACTGCTAGTGAATATTCACAATAAGAGTAGGGACCATATACCCCCCATTACAACCCCCAATGTACTGCTAGTGAATATTCACAATAAAGAGTAGGGACCATATATCCCCATTACAACCCCCAATGTACTGCTATGAATATTACAATAAAGAGTAGGGACCATAACTACCCCCATTACAACTCAACCCCCAATGTACTGCTAGTGAATATTCACAATAAAGAGTAGGACCATATACCCCCCATTAACCCCCAATGTACTGCTAGTGAATATTCACAATAAAGGTAGGACCAAACCCCCATAAAAACCCCCAATGTACTGCTGTGAATATTCACAATAAAGAGTAGGGACCATATACCCCCATTACAACCCCCAATGTACTGCTAGTGAATATTCACAATAAAGAGTAGGGACCATATACCCCCATTACAACCCCCAATGTACTGCAGTGAATATTCACAATAAAGAGTAGGGACCATATACCCCCCATTACACCCCCCAATGTACTGCTAGTGAATATTTACAATAAAGAGTAGGGACCATATACCCCCATTACAACCCCCCATGTACTGCTAGTGATATTTCCAATAAAGAGTAGGGACCTATACCCCCATTACAAACCCCCAATGTACTGCTAGTGATATTCACAATAAAGAGTAGGGACCATACCCCCATTAAAAACCCCCAATGTACTGCTAGTGAATATTCACAATAAAGAGTAGGGACCATATACCCCCCATTACAAACCCCCAATGTACTGCTAGTGAATATTCACAATAAAGAGTAGGGACCATATACCCCCATTAAAACCCCCAATGTACTGCTAGTGAATATTCACAATAAAGAGTAGGACCATATACCCCCCATTACAACCCCCAATGTACTGCTAGTGAATATTCACAATAAAGAGTAGGGACCATATACCCCCATTACAACCCCCCAATGTACTGCTAGTGAATATTCACAATAAAGAGTAGGGACCATATACCCCCCTTACAACCCCCAATGTACTGCTAGTGAATATTCACAATAAAGATAGGGACCATATACCCCCATTACATACACCCCCAATGTACTGCTAGTGAATATTCACAATAAAGAGTAGGGACCATATACCCCCCATTACAACCCCAATGTACTGCTAGTGAATATTCACAATAAGAGTAGGACCATATACCCCCATTACAACCCCCCAAGTACTGCTAGTGAATATTCACAATAAAGAGTAGGGACCATATACCCCCCATTACAACCCCCAATGTACTGCTAGTGAATATTCACAATAAAGTAGGGACCAATATACCCCCATTACAACCCCCCAATGTACTGCTAGTGAATATTCACAATAAAGAGTAGGGATCATATACTCCCCATTACAACCCCAATGTACTGCTTGAATATCACAATAAAGAGTAGGCCATATACCCCCATTACAACCTCCCAATGTACTCTAGTGAATATTCACAATAAAGAGTAGGGACCATATACCACCCATTACACCCCCCAATGTACTGCTAGTGAATATTCACAATAAAGAGTAGGGACCATATACCCCCCATTACAACCCCAATGTACTGCTAGTGAATATTCACAATAAAGAGTAGGGACCATATACCCCCCATTACAACCCCCAAGTACTGCTAGTGAATATTCACAATAAAGAGTAGGGACCATATACCCCCCTAATATAACCCCAATGTACTGCTAGTGAATATTCACAATAAAGAGTAGGGACCATATACCCCCATACAACCCCCAATGTACTGCTAGTGAATATTCACAATAAAGAGTAGGGACCATATCCCCCTTCAACCCCCAATGTACTGCTAGTGAATATTCACAATAAAGAGTAGGGACGATATACCCCCCATTACAACCCCCAATGTACTGCTAGTGAATATTCACAATAAAGAGTAGGGACCATATACCCCCATTACAACCCCCAATGTACTGCTAGTGAATATCACAATAAAGAGTAGGGCCCATATACCCCCATTACAACCCCCAATGTACTGCTAGTGATATTCACAATAAAGCGTAGGGACCATATACCCCCATTACAACCCCCAATGTACTGCTAGTGAATATTCACAATAAAGAGATAGGGACCATATACCCCCCATTACAACCCCCAATGTACTGCTAGTGAATATTCACAATAAAGAGTAGGGATCATATACTCCCCATTACAATCCCCAATGTACGGCTAGTGAATATTCACAATAAAGAGTAGGGACCATATACCCCCATTACAACCCCCCAATGTACTGCTAGTGAATATTCACAATAAAGGTAGGGATTATATACTCCCCCGTACAATCCCCAATGTACTGCTAGTGAATATTCACAATAAAGAGTAGGGATCATATACCCCCCCATTACAACCCCCAATGTACTGCTAGTGAATATTCACAATAAAGAGTAGGGACCATATACCCCCCATTACAAACCTCCCAATGTACTGCTAGTGAATATTCACAATAAAGAGTAGGGACCATATACCCCCATTACAACCCCCCAATGTACTGCTAGTGAATATTCACAATAAAGAGTAGGGACCATATACCCCATTACAAACCCCCCAATGTACTGCTAGTGAATATTCACATAACATTATAGATATGTAAATCTATATAAAGAAATCTGTGTTCCATTCATTAAAAGTCCATGTAGGTGAATAAATACTCCATATTGAACTCCGATACTGTCCCGTGTAATAGCAACCCCGATACTGTCCCGTGTAATAGCACCCCGATACTGTCCCGTGTAATAGCACCCCGATACTGTCCCGTCTAATAGCACCCCGATACTGTCCCGTCTAATAGCACCCCAATACTGTCCCGTTCTAATAGCACCCCAATACTGTCCCGTCTAATAGCACCCCGATACTGTCCCGTCTAATAGCACCCTGATACTGTCCCGTCTAATAGCACCCCGATACTGTCCCGTCTAATAGCACCCCGATACTGTCCCATGTAATAGCACCAGCACCCCGATACTGTCCCGTGAATAGCACCCCCCGTACTGTCCCGTGTAATAGCACCCCGATACTGTCCCGTGAAATGTGGCATAGTACCCCATTACTGTCCCATGTAATAGCACCCCGATACTGTCCCGTGTAATAGCACCCCAACACTGTCCCGTGTAATAGCACCCCAATACTGTCCCGTGTAATAGCACCCCGATACTGTCCCGTGTAATAGCACCCCGATACTGTCCCGTGTAATAGCACCCCAATACTGTCCCGTGAAATGTGGCATATTACCCCAATACTGTCCTGTGTAATAGCACCCCAATACTGTCCCATGTAATAGCACCCTAATACTGTCCTGTGAAATGTGGCATAGTACCCCAATACTGTCCCATGTAATAGCACCCTAATACTGTCCTATGAAATGTGGCATAGTACCCCAATACTGTCCTGTGTAATAGCACCCTAATACTGTCCTGTGAAATGTGGCATAGTACCCCAATACTGTCCTGTGTAATAGCACCCTAATACTGTCCTGTGAAATGTGGCATAGTACCCCAATACTGTCCTGTCCTGTGTAAAAGCACCCTAATACTGTCCAGTGTAATAGCACCCGAATACTGTCCTGTGAAATGGGGCATAGAACCCATTACTGTCCAGAAGAATCTGCCATGGTTCTCGGACTAACAATACTTTGAAGAAAATGGTAAGAAGAAAAGTAATGCTGAGTACTTACCCCTGCTGGGATGTGGTAATTCTGTAGGATAATATCCTTCATAGGGTAACGTTGGACTGTGATTCCCACTGGGTACAACCTAATGTAAAGAACAGGAAAAGTTCACATTAGGCAGAGAACAGATCTAACAAGTACCCACTGAAGATAGACCAGTTCAAGTTTTGTTCTCATGAGGTTAAGGATACATGTGTCTAGCTTGTTTATGTAATAGGGGTTAAATGGACGTCCTGAACTGAGGAGGCCACTGCTTCTTGAAGAATATGGGTTCCACATTCCTCTATTGTACAATATATCATTGCAAACAGGACCCTTCTGATGATCACTAGAAGGTCTATGTTACTTTGTAGGTAAACCTTCTGATGATCAGTAGAAGGTCCATGTTACTATGTAGGTAACCCTTCTGATGATCAGTAGAGGGTCTATGTTACTATGTAGGTAACCCTTCTGATGATCACTAGAAGGTCTATGTTACTTTGTAGGTAAACCTTCTGATGATCAGTAGAGGGTCTATGTTACTATGTCGGTAACCCTTCTGATGATCAGTAGAGGGTCTATGTCACTATGTAGGTAACCCTTCTGATGATCAGTATAAGGTCTATGTTACTATGTAGGTAACCCTTCTGATGATCAATAGAAGGTCTATGTTACTTTGTAGGTAAACCTTCTGATGATCACTAGAAGGTCTATGTTACTTTGTAGATAAACCTTCTGATGATCAGTAGAGGGTCTATGTTACTATGTCGGTAACCCTTCTGATGATCAGTAGAGGGTCTATGTCACTATGTAGGTAACCCTTCTGATGATCAGTATAAGGTCTATGTTACTATGTAGGTAACCCTTCTGATGATCAATAGAAGGTCTATGTTACTTTGTAGGTAAACCTTCTGATGATCAGTAGAAGGTCTATGTTACTTTGTAGGTAAACCTTCTGATGATCAGTAGAGGGTCTATGTTACTATGTAGGTAACCCTTCTGATGATCAGTATAAGGTCTATGTTACTATGTAGGTAACCCTTCTGATGCTCACTAGAAGGTCTATGTTACTTTGTAGGTAAACCTTCTGATGATCACTAGAAGGTCTATGTTACTTTGTCGGTAACCCTTCTAATGATCAGTAGAGGGTCTATGTCACTATGTCGGTAACCCTTCTGATGATCACTAGAAGGTCTATGTTACTATGTAGGTAACCCTTCTGATGATCAGTAGAGGGTCTATGTCACTATGTAGGTAACCCTTCTGATGATCAGTAGAGGGTCTATGTTACTATGTAGGTAACCCTTCTGATGATCAGTAGAAGGTTATTTATTGTTATTATTATTATTACTGTTATTTGTATTATTAGTACCCTACATACTCGAGTATAAACCAAGGTTTTCCCTGTAATGACACAATTATATCATTATTTATTGTTATTATTAT
Organism: Hymenochirus boettgeri; assembly: GCA_019447015.1. Taxonomy (NCBI): domain Eukaryota; kingdom Metazoa; phylum Chordata; class Amphibia; order Anura; family Pipidae; genus Hymenochirus; species Hymenochirus boettgeri. The sequence continues at coordinate 1,177 of JAACNH010004998.1, read as the reverse complement.
TATTATTACTACTGTTATTTGTATTATTAGTACCATACATACTCGGGTATAAACCAAGGCTTTCCCTGTAATGACACAATTACATCATTATTTATTGTTATTATTATTATTACTGTTATTTGTATTATTAGTAGATAGTCCCAGGTGTTTGAAGTTGATAACAGGTTGTATGCTCTGCAGTGGTAGGTACCAAGGGTAAGTAATGGACAGGTAGATATGTAGTACCTGTAGATAGTCCCAGGTGTTTGAAGTTGATAACAGGTTGTATCCCTGCAGTGGTAGGTACCAAGGGTAAGTAATGGAAGTAAAGATATGTACTTAACTGTAGATAGTCCCAGGTGTTTGAAGTTGATAACAGGTTGTATACTCTGCAGTGGTAGGTACCAAGGGTAAGTAATGGACAGGTAGATATGTACTACCTGTGATGGGTCCAGGTGTTTTGAAGATGGATAACAGGTTGTATGCTCTGCAGTGGTAGGTACCAAGGGTAGGTAATGGACAGGTAGATTGTACTTACTGAGATAGCCCCAGGTGTTGAAGTTGATAACAGGTGTATGCTCTGCAGTGGTAGGTACAACGGTAATGGACAGGTAGATATGTACTTACCTGTAGATGGGTCCCAGGTGTTTGAAGTGATAACAGGTTGTATGCTCGCAGTGGTAGGTACAAGGGTAGGTAATGGACAGGTAGATATGTACTTACCTGTAGATGGGTCCCAGGTGTTTGAAGTTGATAACAGGTGTATGCTCTGCAGTGGTAGGTACCAAGGTAAGTAATTGACAGGTAGATATGTACTTACCTGTGATAGTCCAGGTGTTTGAAGTTGATAACAGGTTGTATACTCTGCAGTGGTAGGTACCAAGGGTAATTAATGGACAGGTAGATATGTACTTACCTGTAGATAGTCCCAGGTGTTTGAAGTTGATAACAGATTGTATACTCTGCAGTGGTAGGTACCAAGGGTATGTAATGGACAGGTAGATATGTACTATACCTGTAGATAGTCCCAGGTGTTTAAGTTGATAACAGGTTGTATACCCTGCAGTGGTAGGTACCAAGGGTAAGTAATGGACAGGTAGATAGGTATTACCTGTAGATGGGTACCAGGCGTGTGAAGTGTTCTCCATGACAAGATGCATGTACTGAAGCTGTTGTTCCTCCACGGGAACGCATGGAG
>JAACNH010004997.1:0-21871 GCA_019447015.1 Hymenochirus boettgeri | reverse complement strand
CATGTATGACTATATAACCAACGTTCATTGATGATTGATCAAAATTAGTTTTTGACTATAGTTACCCTTTAAGTATTGCTTCCATGAGAATGGAAAGGTAGGTCAGTAGGTGGGTGTACCTGTGTGTATGTGGGGGGTTGGGTGTATTATCATTTGTATTTATGACCATGAAACAAACTGTTTTGAAATCCAGAGGATTTTTACATGTCTCTAGCTCGAAAACTGTGGGAGGAGATACAGTCCAAAAAAGCAGAAGAATAAAACGGAAGAAGAAGAAATAGAAAGAGCAGTAATTTGGCTCTTCAAGCCAAATTAATTAATACTAGGGCATTTCTAACCACTGCAAAATACAGTAATAATTGAAGGAGGGAAATGACAGGAGACATGTGCCACATTTTGATGATGTCACTGAGAATGGGATATCTATATAGTATGTTTAAAGTGATTACATGAAATAGTTTTGTGATTAAAGACTGAAGGTTGAATGTTAAGAACCCAATATGAATTTAGCACAACACAGAGTATTTATATTTGTTGTTACTTGCACTGCACTATTCGGTGATTTACGTGAATACGTTCCTCTGGTTTAATTTCCTATCTCATACAGACAAAGAATTGTCACTGTTATTTGGAGGGCTGATTGTGGGGCTAACACAGCATGCTAGAGGGCTAACACAGGGCTCTTAAAGGCTAACACGGAACATAGAAAGCTGAATAGCAAGGAGGGCTGAATAACACCAAGTGCTGACTAATAGAGTTCTGCGGAATTTTTTTTTTACTTTACATTGTTGCCCACAAAATGTTCAAGTGTATGATGTGGTTAAGATGTCAGTAACAGACTAATAAACTGGAGGGCTGACTGTAACGCAGAGTGCTAGAGGGCTAACACAGAGTGATGGAGGGCTACCATAGAGTGCTGGAGTGCTAACACAGTGCTGGACGGCTAACACAGAGTGCTGGAGGGCTAACACGGAGCTCTTGATGGCTAACAAGTAGCGATGAAGGGCTAACATGTAGTACTGGAGGGCCTTCTCACACTTACTGCTGGAGGTTTATAAAGTTCTGAAAGTTAAAAAAAATAGGGGCTTCAATAGTTAGTTTACAAAATTACCCTGCTCACAAAGAGTGGTAAATAAAGGATGCCCATATGCCCAGCACACACAGGATGGTAAATATGATGCCCATATGCCCAGCCCACACAGAACAGTAAATATATGATACCAATATGTCCAGCTCACACAGAATGGTAAATATATTTGCATAAATAGCTATTTGCATAAAGGGGTGGAGCTATGACACATTTGACTGCACAGTTATTAATAGAAGCACATAGCCTTATGGGGCCCATACACAAACAAATTCTCGGTTTTACGATCAATTGATCTTTAGGCTGCTCCCCCTTACTATATTATTAATGTTATTGCACCTTATGGGGCCCATCATACGATTTTGGGATCGTACATCTGGGATTTGCTTGTGTAGGTACAGGTTGCTGCCTGTCACTGTCCTTGAATTTGTAAAAAAATTTGCAGCAAAGTGCGCGTGTTATCGCATGTGATTGTGTGTGCAATTTCTGAGAATTGTCTTACATTTGCACAAAGATTTAGCTATTTTCCATTATGGAAACGCATGTGATTGAGGAAAAAAATGGTGATCGCGTGAGTTACCAAACCGGACACGCTTCTGCAATCACACACACATTGGAATCGCAGGAATTTTGTGAGGCTGGCGGCGAGTAGTGACGTCAGCCACCAGAGGATGCGGAGCAAGCGGCAGAGCATAAGAAGCAGAGCAGAGGAAGAAGAGCGACCGTCCAAGGTAGGAGAAGGCAACTCAACACTGTGGGAGGCTCTCCGAGTGGTGGGTGGGGGGTGGGACAGTAATTCCTGCAGTGGCAATTCCTAGCCACTGCAGGTGTTTGGGAACTACAACTCCCAGCAACTAAAGTATGCTGGGAGTTGTAGTTTCCAAACATCTGGAGTGCCAATGAATCGGGGTTATTGTATGAGATTACTGTCCATTTAAAGCGCAACTAATGCCTCAAACAATAAAGAATCAGGAGGATTGTATCGTTAAAAAGCTTTCCTTCTTATTTTGTATTGTTTTGAGGCTTTAGTTGCCCTTTAAATGGACAGCAGAATTCCCATACAGTAATCCCATACAGTAATAGCCATATTGGATTTGGCTATTACTGTATGGGACTATTGTATGGGAATTCTGCTGTCCATTTAAAGGGCAACTAAAGCTTCAAAACAATACAGAATCAGAAAGGCAGTAGTGGTCATTATTTACCCTCGGTTTATATTCAAATTGATCAATTTACTCCTTTTTTAAAGGAGAACTAAACCCAATTTTTTATACTCCAGAATCTGAAAACAACCCCCCTAAATACACCAATAAACTATAAAATGCCACTTTAGTAAACTCTGTTAAAGTAAATCAAAGCCTGTTAAGAACTGGCTTCTGGATCTGTGTATGTGCAGTGTCAGACCACACCTCCTGACCTCAGTCACATGCTTCCTTGCTTTATCTGTCCTGTAAAAGGATTGGCTAGATATCATTAATGGGTTTGACCAACTGTGACAGGTTTGTGCCATAGCAAAGGACTGAGCATGTGCAGAACATAATGGTCGTTGACCAAACTGTGTGATACTAGAATGCTGAGAAGTAAAGCACAAACCATATGTTATTTAGGTAAATTTCCCAGCGCCTATATCAAAATGAGAGGTAAGACACAGATTACTGATTTTATATCAAGGTGTTCTGACTTCTGGTTCAGTTTTGTTCTGTGGCTTTAGTTGCCCTTTAAGGTAAAAATAGGTACCTCGGTTTATACACTGGTCAGTTTATACTCAAGAATATACGGTATATATAAGAAGAAATCCTCTTGTTAACATTATTATAAAATCCACAGTTGTACAAAAATAAAAATGACACTAGATTACTAGTACATGGAAAGTGTTTTGCCACATAAATACAGTTTATACCAGTTAATTGTCAGTTTGTAAAAGTTGTGTTAGGCTGACTGGCTTTCAGTTATTTCATTCATATTTATACACACACACACAAAAAAGGCACAGGCCCGAGAGATTATCAATCCTTCACTGTGAAGGTTTAGTAACAGTAAGTCAGAAAAGTGATTTACCAGTTCAGCATTGATGTTGTTCAAACAGTTTCGATCCAAACGGGAGAAGAGAGACAGGCTGGCAATTGGATAGAGCAGATGGATCAAGAGAAGTTTTCTTGAGAATAGGGCATTCAAAAGCATGTTTGAATGAGGAGGGGAAAGTAACTGTGGATAGGGACAAGTTGAAAAGAGACGTTAGGGCTGGTGTAAACAAAGATGAGAGATGGGGAATGAGAAAGGAGGGAATGGGCTCTAGGGGGCAGGTGGTGAGCCGGGCCTTGGAGAGAAGGTTTGAAAGTCTATCAGGGAGATTCAATAAAAGTTCTTATTGCTTAAAATGGTGCTAGTTTTGCCCCAACCAATCAGATTTTATTTAACATTTGAAAGCTAACATCTGAATGGTTTGGGCAAAATAAGCACCATTTTAAACGATAAGAACTTTTATTGAATAACCCTGTTTGTTCTGTAATATTAGAAATGTTGGTAAGAACAGAGATGGAGGTGGTGGAAGGGAGGCTGGGTAGAAATGTAGATGGGACTGGAAGCTAGGTCAGTAGTTGTGTGTACTGTACCTGTGTCAGGTTGGGGGTTAAAAAATGAACTTTTTTGATGATTGGTCAAAATGAGTTTTTTTGACATTAGTTACCCTTTAAATGTGGCTGCCATGGAAATGGAAAGGTAGGTCAGTAGGTGTGTGTGTACCTGGGTCAGGTCGGAAGTTAAAAAAACAAACGTTTTTGATTATTGATCAAAAAATGTTTTTAACTTTAGTTACCCTTTAAGTATGACTGCCACAGTAATGAATGGGTAGGTCAGGAGGTGTGTGTACCTGTGTCAGGTTGGGGGTTAAAAAAATAGTCTTTTAATAATTGGCCAAAATTTGTTTTTTGACTATAGTTACCCTTTAAGTATGGCTGTCACAGAAATGGAAGTATAGGTCAGTAGATGTGTGTACCCGTGTGAGGTTAAAGGTATGTGTTTTTGCATGTATGACCATATAACTAACTTTTATTGATGATTGATCAAAATTAATTTATAAGTTACCCTTTAAGTATGGCTTCCTTGGGAATGGAAATGTAGGTCAGTAGGTGGGTGTACCTGTGTCTGTGTGGAGGGTCTGATAACACCGTAACGCTTCCGCGGATTCCTTAGCTAGAAGATAGCACACTTTTTCTATCTGCCCCGCACGTCTGTACCGAATTTCATGTCTCTAGCTCAAAAGCTGTGGGAGGAGATACGGTCCAAATTAAACTGAAGAAGAAGAAATACAAAGAACAGTAATTTGACCCTTCAAGACAAATTAATAATGTTTACTGCAGTGAAAATCACTTTATAATCCAGAATCCCTCTGATGTTCTTACAAACACAGGGGTAAAACCCTGTACTCTTTGAAAATGTACTGCTCTTTGGCTCATTTTATTTGAATGCATTAAGGTACATTTTGGTAGGGGTTCTTCTTTCAGTATTGTGGTGCAAATCCCCATTGTGTGCAAATCACCATTAAAGGGCAAGTCCACTCAAAAAATCTTTTTTCTAAAATGTAGATTACCCCCCAAACTCCACTTTTGTGATATTGTTTCCAAAGAAGTTCCTGCACTTTCTTACCTGACCTGGTCCCTCACCATCTAGGTGTCGCCCCCTGCTCCTGTTTCGAGCTCGTTTTGAGCAAAAACAGGAGCAGGGGACTTCTGCGCTGACAGCAGATTTACTTCCTGGTCGTGACTGTCAGGCGATTGGGCGTGACGTCATGCGGCGATGGACCAGGTCAGGTAAGGAAGTTCAGGAGTGTCTTTTGAAACTTTGAATAACATGAAAGTAGGGTTTGGGGGTAATCTACCTTTCAGAAGTTTTTTTTCAGTGGACATGCCCTTTGAAATACAATGGATAAATAACTTAAACTTCAAAGTGATTTTTTTCTTCTTCTAGCGATGTAGTAAGACCTGGCTGAAGAATGTTACAATGGAACTTAATGTCTGAAAAGTAATTAAACCCAGTAATATTTACAGTGATTTATTGCTACAATCCAGTCTTTTATGTCTGGTTTACCATTTATTGTAGCTGTGATGACAGTTGCTGTCATTTTTTTACATGTGATGTTTTATTTTGCAAGAATTACCTGTCATTTTCTACCAGACCTGAATTATTTTTTAAACTAACTACCAAATAGACAATATTAACATGCTCTAAACTGGGGAAAAACCAAGGCCTTTTGCTAAATTGTAAACTCATCTGTAGAAGAAAGCTCAATCTGAAACATTAAATCCTCTGCAGTCACCTACTGTAAGTAGAATTAAAGGGACTTCTGATCACAAAATTAGAACATTCACAAGAGACAATATAAAAGTTCTCAGCAGCATTCTTCCTCTCCTAGATGTATCCAGTCTCAGGGGAGGACTAGGACCTTTTAGCCTGGGGGGCAAATACAACCAAGTTACCCTTTTACTGTAGATTGCGGCTGACCTCTATGATTCTCCTTCATGCCCTGTGCACTGCCATTGTTTATTTTCATCTCGGGTGGTGGGCAGCAGCAGCAGGGCAATCAAAAGCCTACTTCCCAATATTTTGAAATGCAAAAGAGGGACAAATTAGAAAGATTTCTAATTTGTCGTGGTTGTGGTCAAAGATTTTTGACCACACCCATTTTATTTAGATTACACCAATTTAAAAGACCTCTTTTCCCATTTCACATTGTTGCCTAAAATTTTTTAAAGTGTATGATGTGTTTAAGATAACAGTAACAGACTAAGAAACTGGAAGGCTAACAACTCTGGCTAATGAACTGGTGGGCTGACTAACACTGGGTAATGAACTGGTCTGAAAATGGTGGACTGACTAACACTAGGTAAGGAACTGGTGGGCTGACTAACACTGGTAATGAACTGGTGGACTGACTAACACTGAGTAATGAACTGGAGGGCTGACTAACATGGGTAATGAACTGGAGGGCTGATTAACACTGGCTAATGAACTGGTGGGCTGACTAACACTGGGTAATGAACTGGTGGACTGACTAATACTGGGTAATGAACTGGTGGGATGACTAACATTGGGTAATGAACTGGAGGGCTGACTCACACTGGGTAATGAACTGGAGGGCTGATTAACACTGGCTAATTAACTGGTGGGCTGACTAACCCTGGGTAATGAACTGGTGGACTGACTAACACTGGGTAATGAACTGGGGGCTGACTAACACTGGGTAATGAACTGGAGGGCTGACTAAAAATTGGGTAATGAACTGGAGGGCTGATTAACACATGGTAATGAACATGGTAGGCTGACTAACACTGGGTAATGAACTGGTGGACTGACTAATACTGGGTAATGAACTGGAGGGCTGATTAACACTGGGTAATGAACTGGTAGGCTGACTAACACTGGGTAATGAACTGGTGGGATGACTCACACTGGGTAATGAACTGGAGGGCTGATTAACACGGCTAATGAACTGGTGGTGACTAACACTGGGTAATGAACTGGAGGGCTGATTAACACTGGGTAATGAATTAAGGGCTGATTAACCAGTCTTGCATGCAGTAGGAGTGATACGTGATGAAGGAAGTAGCAAGAAGCCTAATCTGCAATAGCGGGAATCTTGGGGAGAGGAACATTCCTAAATTGGCGGTAACTTCTTTGTTATAATCCGATTTATAAGGATATTATGGTATTTATTGTTGGTCCCATAGGGATCCACTACAGGGGTAGATTCTAAGGCTAATCGTATCCATTAGAGTATAATGACTTTATAAAAGGTTAAAAATATGTTGAAATACCAGAATAATTGAAAAAAAAGTTGAAATACCAGAATAATTTACTGTCTTATATACTGTGAAAACCAAATACCGTATATCTTGCAGGATTATGTATTTTTTTCCCTCTTTTTGTCAAATATGTAAATTAAAATTCAAGTGTTTAGGAATTAAATTACCTGTTTTGTTTGTTTCTGTGCTAAATGGAGATAGTGTAATTCTGTATTGTTTTCTCACAGGTGCATGTTGGTTAGAAACGATCGGCTTTGAACTCACATATATTACTCACTACAGAGTGAGTGTGTGCGAGCTTTGAGCAAGTGTTTTAAAGGCTCATTTAAAGGGGTTATTCTGTTTTAAGGGGGACATTGGAGCGTTGAGAAATGATAGTGTTTAGTTATTGTGGTTTGCAGTCAGTTTGAATTTATTAACCTATCACTAATTTATTTCTAGGAGTGTGCCTAGTGTAAGTACCGTATATACGCCTATAAACCGAGGGTTTCAGGCTAAAAAAATAGCCTGAAAACCGAACCTTGGTTTATATCACTACCGCTCCGGCGGCTACTCGCTCCACCTCCTTTGCTGGCTGAGGTCACTACTCAGTGCTGGGAAGTGAAGCTGGCTCTGAGTAGTGACGTCAGGCAGCAGAGGATGGGGAGCATGCAGCAGAGCAGATGAAGCAGTGCAAAGGAAGCAGAGCTATCGCCAAGGTAGGAGAAGGAAACTCAACACTGATGAGGCTCTCTGAGAGGGGGGGGGAGGTTCAGTTAACCCTGCAGTGACAATCTTGCCCTGGGTAATGGGAAGCTATTGAATAGTGATCATGATATGTCATTTAATATAGGTTGCACAAAACAAAAAGTGCACAAAAAACTTTAACTTAACGATTGTGTAGCGTTTTTGTGCTCGCGATTGCGCATGCGTTTTGGTTATAATTGAAATCGTGGAAACACAAAAATTACCGTGTTTTCCGAGGTGCATGCGATTGCGCATACGTTTCCGTTTTGGTAACGCATGCGCCCACCATTTTTGCGCAAATCGCACACGCAAAAGCAAATTGCACAAGAATCGCCACACACAATGGCACGTGATAACGCATACAGTTGCGTGTGCGATTTTGAAGTGTTGCAGTGTGGCCTCAGCCTTGGGAACGCTAGTTTTATGCTATTAAAAGAATGACACCTGCCTATAAACGGGGTAATATGTTCTTAGGTAAGAATACTGAACAAAGTGGACCGCAATAAGGAGTGCAAGAAAGCAATAAAACTAGCTAGAATAGAAAATGAAATACGGATATCAGAACAGAGCATGGTACAAAGTATATCAATATTAAAAAGATAAGGACAGAGAACGCGGGGCCACTAAATAATGGGGGCTAAAATAGCTGAGAGTATTTCAGGGATGTAATAATATGAAGGGTATAACTATTCACTCTGGGTGACAGAGCATATGATATGGAAGCCTTAGGCTGAGGCCACACTATACTTGAGCTTGTGCGTGCACGGAAGCGCATGCAATTGCGCACAAAAATGCAGAAAGCACCACACCAACTGGGCCATACTAGTGAATATGGAACATATGTAAACACAATAAGAGTTATTATCCCTGGAGAGTATTAAGCAAGGGTCAATTCTCTCTGATAGAATTATGATTGTTCATCCCAATCGAATGAACTGGTCAGACTTACCACCTTATGCTGCCGATCTCTCAGCAAATTTTAGCTTTGATTGGTGGCAGAGGGACCAGCGGACAAAATGGTGAAGTCAATGGATAGTTATCTGCCCGACCCTTAACTGTTTTTTAATCAGTTGCTCGATATAGCAAGTGGTCCAATTGTCAAATCAGTCATCAATTTAATGACCAATTTGATGAATTTGGAAGGAAAAAACAAACCTTTAGTAAAAACATGCTTAAAAGGCTGTGTTTCCATATTCAAGCTATAACATAATATATAATACATGTCCCAGGACACAGATTAGATCTTAAAGGGGAACTGTGGTCTCGAAACAAGTTAAGTTTAAATGAAAGGCCAGTTTCCTACCTTTAAAATGAGCCATCAACACTCTACGGGCTCCACAGCCCAAGATATATAGAAATGACTGACCAGAAGTGAATGGGTGGGAGGCTGATTTGTGACATTCCGCCAGCAAGCACAGCCTCAGACTCCCTCAGTGTGTGAGGGAGACAGGAAATCCCTCCTCTCTCTGCTGCATGAAGTCCTGACAGAGAAGGTAAGGGAATCTACAGCCCTTCTCTTTCACTGTGTTCTCACAGTTCTCACTCTGATAAGGGGTTTCACAGAGTTTTCTGTAGGGGGGGTCTGAGTAACCCACAGCACCTGCGAGTGGGTGGGGCTTAGGCAACCACGTGTGGGCGGGGCTAAGACACCCGCGAGTGGACTGGGCCACGGCACCCGCGAGTGGCGGGGTCACGGCACTCGCGAGTGGACAGGGCCAAGGCACCCATGAGTGGGCGGGGGTCACGGCACCCACAAGTGGGTGGGGCCACACGGGGCTGTAAGATAATGGGCCATGGGGGGCCTGCAACTGGAGGGACCATGGGGTCCATGAGTGGGGGACCAGGAGGGCTGCAAAGGGGAGGAGGAGACACAGGACAGATTGACTGACAGTTTCAGAGCAGGAAGTGCAGGGGACCTGGTGATGCTGCTGCCATATCACACACAAAAATGTAAATCTTCAAAACTATGTAAAATAAACAATGGAAATAAATTGCAAAAATTCTCAGGGGAGCAATTCCTATCAATTTACCTCAATTACATAAAGTCATTTTGGACCACAGTTTCCTTTAAAAGGTTCTAAAAAGAAAAGTTAAAAAACACACACAACAGATGTTTGTAGTAAGCCTGGATCAGATAAAGTTACTGTGCTTTATTTTGCTGGATTATAATTATATTATTTAAACCCTACTAATACTGGCCATACACTGCATGTTGCCTCCTGATGCTCTTGTGACGTTCAATTGCTACCATCATTTTGAGACTGTCGATCACAAACCATGATACAGTCCGAAGCTTCACTGGAATGTTGACAAGTAAAAGCACCACTGCTACAGATGTTAGAGTCGATTTAACGTTTGTGTCAGATCATATGCCAAATCTGTATTAATACCATGTCAATCACAGGTGCAATCACACATGGCCATTGACAGATAATGTGTATGGTGTGACTCAGTTGAGTGTGTGCATTCGTGGTATATTCCCAACACATTCCAATGGAATCAGGCATGTAATAACTGTCAAGTCTGGTGTATATTTTACCAACTTCACACTAAAAAAATCAAGTAATTTTCTATAAATTTTTACTATATCCAAAGGGTTAAACCAAAGGTTACAATTGGTATTTTTACTTTTGTCTTCACCATTTTGGCCCATTCATCCCACTGTTTCAGCTATTCATTGGCTTGGCTTGATAGTCATTTTACCGGTGTTTGCTTCCAGACATTTTACCAGTCTCATTTTGCTGGCTATTCTCAGCTGATGTTTTATCAGTCTCAGTTTGAAGGGTAGGGGGAGCAGGTTGATTGAGAAATGGGAACAAAATAAGGGGAGCGGATTAAAAAGAGTAAAGCCTCATACACATGTGTGATTGCGGGGGCCGAACTGGTATGCACTATGCACGGCCGTTACGGCCTATAATCGTGCCATGTATGGGCACTTTGGCGGAAGAAACGGCCGTTCAGTCAGGACTTGTTGATGATCCGCCTGGCAGATCGGTCATTCTTCAACCTCAGTTCCAATGGTACTTCGCGGGTGCATTTATTGGTACAACAACAAACACCGCACACTTTTGGACTTATATGGCCCTTCTTAAGGCTCAATCCTCTCTCTATAATCCCTATACCCCTACTTGTCATCTGAAAGCATATGTAGGCCCTATTCGGCATACCTAGAATCAGGTTAAACACATGAGCGATGTTACTGTAATTAGTGGGAAATGTAGGTTAGTATATAAACTAAAAAAAACAAAATAAATAGAAAATGAACAACGGTTGAAAGCTTGTTCCTAACAAATATAGCTCCTGTATACTTTAACTTGTACATTATGTTCTTGTCTCCTTTTTGTGTCTGTTCACAATGTAGCCTGCATGTCTTTGTAACAAATGGTAAATATTTATGCAAAACAACTAATGGACAAAATGTCATATGAATGTTTAACTGCTAGTCAGTGGGATGTATGTAAGGTTCCCAACATTGTAGGATGTTTATCAGTATACATGCTGTTATCTTCTTTGTCTGCTGCTGGCAGATTGTTTTTCTCTGTGATCTCTCCCAGAGGCAGCATGGTTGCTAACATGTGCTGGCAATTCAGCAGCAGCGTTCTTTCTCTTTTCTAATCTTTTGATTATGCCCAAGGCTATTTCCAATATTGATGTGGCTTGACCTTTTATTTGCATAGTTTGTTTCAGTTCATCACTTTATATGGAAATGACCTGTGCGTTTTTAAAGTGTGTTAATCCTTCAATGATGCCTGCCCCCTGATTCTGGCCGACAAGAGTAGGTCTATAAGGTGTTAATTGGAATGGGACATGCTGGCTTCTAGTTAGTCCTAGATTTTGGCATTGTTCAATATTGTGGTGCCATAGATATGCCATTCTCAGAGTCATTATTTGAATAGGAAATAATGCATAATTATTTATAAAAGAAAATCTTTAGAAGGGGGTCTAGTCTAGTCTTATGCGGATTCAACATGGATTGAGATCAACCTCAAATCGATTGTAATGTCAAGTGGAGCAGCAGTTTTCCTGACAATGTTCCCCCGACAGATCATGTTTGTAATCGTAATATCGATCGCATTATGATCGCGACAGGCGGTTATTGAAACATCGCAGAAATGTAGAGAGGTAAGTGTGTGTGTGTATGGCTAGCTTTACATTAAGGGAAGTTATTGGAATCTAGAATTATTTTAAAATTCTTACAGGGTTATTCAATAAAGTTCTTATTGTTAAAAATAGTGCTAATTTTGCTCAACCAATCAGATGTTAGCATTCAAATGTTACCAGTATATAATATCTGATTGGTTAGGGCAAAATTAGCACCATTTTTAACGATAAGAACTTTTATTGAATCTCCCTGTTTGTTTTACAATATACATACCTAGTTATTCTCATATTTCTCTTCCATTTTGAGAAATCAGTTGAATTTATACCTTTCGCTGTTCCTTGCTGTTGACATTAGTGAGCTGACATTTCAGGCTGTAAGTCCTTCTTCTTCCCAGAATGCACTACTACCTTGGAATGTTCCTAACAGAATTTCTAGTGATTGGCTGTTGGATGGGTCAAACATGCTCAGATCTCTACTGAGCAACTGAATCAACCCAGGCACTGGGTCAAAGGCAAGACATAACGGTCTCTATTAGGGGTCCTGCAAACAGTAGGTCAGAATTTCAAAAGTATTTATTTATACACAGACAAAAATGCTGGATAGGCAGGTTAAGATATTAGGATGAAAAAATAATACTTTTTTCTTAAAAGTAAATGTATTTGAACTTCCCCTTTAATGGTGATCGCTTTGAAACTAAAAAGGCTTCAATTCTGCCAAAATTCTCTCAAAAAAAATGTCATCGATTTTTTTTAAAGGTTTGTAATCAGTTAATTCATTATGGGTAAATGTCAGTCAATGGTCTATTAGGTGTTTAATTAATATTTGATATATTTTAGGGGAACCCCCACAGCTTCCCTTTTGCAGGTGCTGCTATTTTGTAAATTATATGTACGTAACTCTACATGTATACCAAAGTAGAAAAGGATCCTGCACACTCCCAATGTAGTTTAACAATGTTCAGTGCTGAGTGCTCCAGCGTGGCGGCAAGCTCACATATATGGACAGAGAATGCTGTGCACACCAGTCTTATTAACAATAGGTGTTTATTACCACATCAGTATAACACCATGTTATATGTCTCACATATTTGGAATCACTCAATTAAGTGTCACTTAAAACATTTCACATTATTAAACTATTGTAGAAAATGGTCTTAAGTGTAGGGTGATGTGGGAATTATTAGAGTTGATCAGATTTGATCTGACCCACTAATCTAGTTAGATCACATGAAAGCCTGTAAAAGACTATTTGGAATCTGGTTAATTACACTGTTATATTATTGTGTCATGGAAAAAATTTGAGAGGTGCCAGGCAAAATTGTCAGGGATAAGCACGATACAGAATTACCTTTGAGGTATTTTGTTGATACAGTACCACACATGGGTCTATAAAAAAAAGAAACCTCGTTAAAGTTCATTCAATTTTTTTGTGTTATATATAAGTTTCGTTTGATCCAGAGATTCTACTATTTGGAGTACAAATGATATGGCCCTTCAGATAAGGTATTCCAGCGTTATTTGCAAAATGTAAGATCCGGATAATAAAACGTAAAAGGTTGTTATATAAACTGGTTTGAGTATGAAAACTGTACAGGGTTATATTAGCAGAATGTCAGGTAGAAAATGTTATTGTCAGTGGAGCATTAGATGAACTGATTAGTGTACTGTGTACTGTACCACTGAGCTACGAGGACACTTATCTTGGGGTTTTTCTTTTTAAGAATGACATATATATATAAAGTGCAATGTCCCTGCATTATATAAGAAAAAGGATGGACCAAGACTCATCCTGTGAAAGCATAAAACATTATTGCTGACAATTAAAAACATGCTGCATGGAGGAAGACACTGACATGTTTTGTGATGTTCGACTCAGAGGGGTTCTTGGGCCATCTCTCCTGTGCCGACTCGGTGGCAGGAACGGAGGTAATTCACACACTATTGAATGTCCCTGCATTAACTGGTTCAAACTAAAACATAACCAGAATTTCTGTTCTGTGTTTGAACAGTCTGTACAATAAGTAGTTAGAATTTGGAAATTGGCTGATCTGCTTATCAGACAGGTGTGAAGTGCAACAGCTGTGCCAATGTATTGCCTGGACACATCTTCTCTTGGAATGATGAAAGAAATCCTGGGGAGAATGTGAGGAATGTGCTGGGAGTAAGAAAACTGAAATGATTATGAGAATGAGAGAGAAAGAGAACTACTTTAGTTTGGATATTTCTGGAAACAACTGGATGCGAATGACACAGACCGTGCACACAAATCATCTAATTCATTGATTGCAAAAGATAACAAGAGAAATTTCCCCACTAAGAACAATTGCACATTTCTAAACATTTCTCCTCCAGGATTTTTTCCTGATAAGGTAGTGGCAAACGTCTCTAGTAGAGATGGCCGAACTTTCGAAAGTTCGGTCCGTTTTCAAAATTTCGAACTATATGGAAAGTTTGAAAGTTCAATGAGAGTCAAATAGTTTGAAAAGTTCTAATGAAATACAATTAAAATATCAATGATAACTTAATGTAAATGGCTGTGGGACCTGGGAAATGGTCTGGGGAACATGTTCGAAATCCAGGACATTAGAAAAATCAATTTTACTCTCACTGGCGCTATTTTCGAGCTCTGCGTTTCGAACATTCGATGTTCGCGCCTAGATATCATGTACATTTTACTCTCGGATTCGATGCTTGCGTATAGGTTTTAATGGACACTTTTACTCCCTATTTGAACGGTTGAACATTCGATATTTATCGAAAGTCCGAAATTATCAAAAATCCGGGCCGTAGATCGAGAAGTCCGAATTCGTTTGAATTCGAATAGTTCAGCTCAAACTAGTCCATCTCTAGTCTCTAGGGGGCAATTTATAAAAGATTGTTAGAATTGCATTTAAATTACCGCTGCACATTGCAGCGGAACAATCTTAATTATCGATATACACACAAATTTGATGGCTCAAGCCGCTTTTACCTTCCTTCTGCCGTGACCACCAACCAGGTTTCCTAGTGGCTTGCAGTCTCTCGGTCTCGGCACTTATGCTGTCTGGCGTGCTTCGGCCTGGGGCTCGTCCAACCCCACTTCACTTCAGATCCAACACCTTAAACCACCTCCGTACGGCAACATAGCACTGCTCAACAGCTTCAATGAATCAATAATGGGCTCCGATCCAATTAAAAGTTACATTTATTTAGTGCATGTTTAAAATTGCCAATTAGCAAGTATATATAACAATCTGAACAGTCCTCTTACGCGTTTCGGATTTTCATCCTTACTCATAGAGACCCCTTAATTATCGGCATATTATAGAGGCGACCATCATGGTG
The DNA here is from genome assembly GCA_019447015.1 of Hymenochirus boettgeri. Classification (NCBI taxonomy): domain Eukaryota; kingdom Metazoa; phylum Chordata; class Amphibia; order Anura; family Pipidae; genus Hymenochirus; species Hymenochirus boettgeri. Next base: position 6,832 of record JAACNH010004997.1, on the reverse strand, counting down.
GCGATAAGCAATACCGCGGAGATGTTACTGTATAATCATATGATTGCAAGCATTGAAAAATTGACCAATTAGAATTGGATTAGGTCCTTCAGAAACCTATATAAAGAGGTGCCAACCTTGTGGAGCTCAGAAGTCATCGCAGTAGTTATGGCAGAAGAAAGAAGAGGTCAGCAACATGGGCTCCTTGAAGCTGCCAGTGCTGACCGTGTCACTGGTGGCACAGTGACACGGCCTGTTATTGGCGACTTCAGCAGAGTTCAGCAGAGGCACTTGTCAGTGCCGCAAGAGCACTTGTCAGGGAGGGGGTCCCAAAAGGCGCAAGGGCCCTTCCAAGGGCTGCAAGGGCACCTGTAAGTGCTAGGGAGGGGGGCCAGGTTTGAGCTGCTGGACCCTTAAGCCCCAAAAGGCCCTTATCAGGGCTGCAAAGGCACTTATAAGTGCCTGGGAAGGGGGGTCCTAGTTCGAGCTGCGGGACCCCCTAAGCCCCAAAAGGCACTTTTCAGTTCCCTTGCTGTCAGGTCCCTCCACCCCCCACCAGGCCCTCCCTTCCCCCCTGCGAGCGTACGGGGCTAGGAAGGGGTTGTGCGGCAGGTGTTCTCTGCCGTGCGGGGCGAGGGCGGGGTGGGCGTACACCAGCTGCACCCCCTCTGCGAATGCCCTCTCTAGCGTTGGTGCCACCCATGGCAGGTTGGGCATACACCCCCGCCCTCTCTGGCAGCGAGAATTGAAACGGCCGAGGTTACGCCAGAAACACAGTTACGCCATTTTATAAATAGAAAGCGAGTGGTAACTGATGCAATGTTATCAGGGCATTAACTTTCTGTTGCCGTTTTCGCCCTTTTAAATCACGTAATACCGATGTTGCCGAAAATAGCAGGAAAGGCGCAGCGGAAAGTTAGCGGCCCCTTTAAATATGCCCCTGTGTGTTTGTAACAGCACTCAGTGCTGCCAACATGTTAACAAAATCTTGGATTCAATAGTTATATAACTGTCAGCTAGATAATAATTCTCTAATCTATTTAGACACATTTGCTCTTTAGCTTTTTTCCTTTAATGTTTATCAATGTTCTATTTGCAGGATCTGGCTTTAAGTGTTGAACGAATCCATTGATCTATAATGTTAGGGATATTGGGTTATAAATAGCTGTGGGGGGCCCTGATGAACATAGTTGGATTAAAAACAACATCACTTACTGGTTCTCATCTTTAAATGTGTGGTTTGCTTCCCAGCTCTCTGTATTTTTCTGTCCAGCCTTTTTGACTGAGGGAAAACATTAGGCTCTGTGTTTAACACAGTAGCCAAATAAACTGACAAGGCTCACTTTAAACAGAAGCTAAATAGCAATCTGGTGAAATGTTATTAGACACTATAGAGCCTATTTCATTGAAAAATACACTTAAAGGGAAAACTATAGGGCGTGTATAAAGTTTTTTCAAAAACAGTTAAAATAAAAAATACCTGAGGCAGGAGGGTAGGATATTGTGCTTTTACCTTCCACAGATATGAGGGCAGCAAGACAAAGAAAAAACTGCTTTTGCCAGTCTTCCTGAATGCTTCAGCACTATTTTTAATATAAGGCCCTGGGCCATAACCTGGCAGATGAAAACTGTATGTGCTGAACTCCTCAACAAAACAATATTGGAGATGGGAATAATCAATCCTGTCTCCTTGGTCCTGGTGCTTTTAATTTTTAAAAAGTAAATTTTACAGTATAGTTTACTGTAGTTTACTGTTGTCACTGTCAGAATAGATGCTAAAATCCATTTTAATGTACTTTTGAAAAATATATAAGGGCAGCTTATGTAATAACAGGTTTTCCTCTTCTAAATCCACAGAAAACCAATCAGATATATCTAGTGCAGTATACCAGTATGAAGCTAAAATCTGATTGGATGCTGCAGATAAATAGCACAGGTAACTTCTCAGTCATTCCACCTTCCCTGAAGTTTAGAAAGTCCCCCTGATATTAATAACAGATCCATACACTTTGAAATTACACACAATCTCCCTGAAATTCATTTTTAATTAGAGGTAGTAGAGAGAGCATCGAATTCTTATTGGAGGAGAGTGAGTGACAGAAACACTCATGTAATTGTTATATGAGTTTGTCACAGACTCCTCCAGAGAGCTCTGGGATCATCAGCACTCTCACTCTATGAGTGGTAGTTATAGAGAGGTACTAGAGAGAGTCTGGAGCATGCATAGTGATTGGTATATCTAATCGGTATATTAGAGAATCAGAAACTTTATTCTTAAAAACTGGCTTTATTTTTGGGGGGTTGTTTGGTGGTGTTACCCCCTAATATTAGTGTTTAAAGGGTAAATGTCTGACTTCTGCACCTGTATTAGATAAGCACCAATTGCATTTAGAGGATTGTCATCTTCAGGACCATCAGTATATTAACTTTTATAGTCCTCTACTAGAAAGGTTCAGTAGAGCTTACCTAAATGATTTTATTTCCTGCTGCCATTTTTGCACTTGCGTAACATGTTTTTAAAATAAATATATTGTTATGAATTCTGAAGTGCAGCTTGTTTCTGGAACATTTTAAAAGTTGTTGTAACATAACCCGCTATGACTAGTGGTACAGCTTTAGCACTTGGATTGCATCCCTTTCTTACTAAGCTTTACGTGATACTGGGTAAGAATCAAAGACAAACTGCTTATTTATTCTGCTTTTTTGTAATCCTCTTGTTATTTCACAAAAATCAATGTAAGCAAATTTCATACAATGTTATTATCATTGGTTATTTTTACACAGTGTGTCCTTCCCAGGGGGTCAGGGTGGAGGTGATAGTGCTGGGCTTCTTACAGATTTAGAAATCTGGACAGTCAACCTTTTTTGATGAAAAATGAAGTCTAGAATCTTGCTCACAGTCTGCAGTAAGGGACTAAGAATTTGTTTAATCTGATACAGTCAAATATTATTATTTTTAATTTATATATTGCAAAATATGTTTGTGCCTACAAACCTTGTGTGATGAGAAGGTTTGTTGGTAAAACATTTAGTAAAAATCACCATAAAAATCTAGGGCAGCTAGTGGTTCTCAACTTTTTTCATCCTTGTGGGACCCTGGAAACTTACAATTTAGTCTCTTAAAGAGAAGTTTTAGTGAAAAAAGATCATTATTTTTTACATTCTTAGTTTATATTATACGTACCAAGTTATTCTACATATTCTCTTCCATTTTGAAAAATCTGTTGAATTTCACCCATTGCTGTTCCTGCTGTTGATATTAGTAAGCTGACATTTCAGGTTCTAACGGTCCTTCTTCCCAGGATGCACCACATCCTTGGAATGTTCCTAACAGTTATTTTTTTACTGATGGCTGTTGGATGGGTCAAACATGCTCAGATTTCTACTGAGCAACTGAATCAACCCAGGCTCTGGGGCAAGGGCAAGACCACAACGGTCTCTAAGGGTCTTGCAAACAGGAAGTCAGTATTATGGAAGCATTTTATTATTCATGGACACAATGCTGAATGGGCATGTTAAGGTCTTCAGGATCGAAAAATACTGCTCTTTTTACTTAAAAGTATATGTACTTCCACTTTAATCATTATTTCAGCAAAATACAGAATTTACAGAAATCTGACAGATCAATATGATATTAAAATATCAAAATTTATTAATAATTTGAATAAAACATCTCACTAAGATGGATCTGTACAGTTCCTATCAATATCACTTGTAGAAAAACTAGCAACTACCAAGGAAGCCTAGTGGACAGTGGTAACTTGGTGAGAAACACTGGTCTAGACCTCTATATGTGAATGGCTGTGAGCCCTAAAACCTCCCCTATGCAGCTCCTCTAAGGATGTCTCATTGGGAAGGTGGCATTGGCAACCCTAATCATAGAAAAATAGCACAACTTCTGTTGTATTTACTTTCTTGCTTCAGCACAGTCCACACAGACATTTTTGTGTGAATGGTAGCGTCCATTTTTACTGGCTATGGGTTTGGTGCAATATCACTGCATGAAATCTCACCTTAGTGTGAACAAAGCCTTACTGACAAACAAAGAGGTGTATGGGCCCACTGTGTATTCACACTTTCACTTTGTGACAATATGACATTTACACAAACATAGTGCATCCTTAAATAACACATACATTTCCAATGAATGATCCATTAGTGAAACATAGTGAATATCCCATGTGAAAAACTAAACAGCGCTGCCCTATTGCTCTCATTGACACAGCTGTTAGATATAAACTAAAACAGGGTTGCCAAAGTAGCCAATTACTGGCAAAGCTTAATAGGACCGTAACACAATCCACTGTGAAGTAAAGGTCACACCTAGACATATTTATCTAATGTGGATAAGTACACCGCCATGCTAAAGAAATAACTTGTTCCATGGAAGTATTACTATGTCCTACATTATGTCGCCCAGAGCTGTGTGAATGCAATGCCACTGTTTGGAATATAAATTTAACTAATTACTTACTACTCAAATCTGGATTTACAAACACTGCATATGCAGAGAGAAATTAGCAATAACACTAATAATTCTATAGGAGAATATACAGTATACTAGTAATACTTAGCATTGGCTAACTGGAGAATGCTGGGAGTTGCAGTTCTAAAAAACATGTGGTGAATAAAGCTTAATGATACATTGTCCTTGGTGATGGCATAGTAGTCCATTTTGAATAAACGATATATGTTCATCTTGATCAACCATTTTACCAATCTTTTTAGCTCTCTAATGTGGCCATACACTATATAGACATTCTCTAGAGTGACTTAGAGTTGTTACCTTTCAATGTTCCCCAATTGGTCCATTCTTTGCAGTCACTTCAGACGGATATTGATCCAGTCTGAAGTGGGCATGTGTATGGTCACTTTGACTTGATATAGATATGTTTGCAACAGTTGCACCATGCATCATATGTAGATTTTATAGTTTTATATTGTCAGCAAACACAGAAAACCATGATTTCAATACCAACTTCTAAATATTGATAAACTAATTGATCAGAAGTGGACCCAATACAGAAACCACTTAAAATTTAGTCCCATGGATGATGCCTCATTTACATACAATATTTTTACCAAATTTCTATGTACAAATGTGGTTCCCAAGGCAGCAGACGTTGGTCTAGCCATCTAGAGATAATGGTTAGGTAAAACCGATGGTAAGTTTAGATTTACCCTTTTTGAATATTATCATACCATAAGGGCTTTATCAGACCAGAGGCACAAAAGTGTAAAGAAAGAAACAACCCATATAGCAATATTGTAAAAATGTTGATTAAAAATCCAATGATTTCATTGAAACATCTATATTTAATGAAAATTGTTTACAATAGGATATTGTCATCTGGGAATGAACTAGGATCTTGAGGACTTGTCGATAGGCCAATTAATCAATTGTCTTAAAAATCGATATCCCATGTCAATTTGTTCAGGAAGTCATTGAAATTTCTCCTATAAGCCAGTTATCTAGCCAAGTATGGCTAACCGTGGTCTTACCTTATTATTGGTTCTTGTGAATTGACTCCACTGTTTATTAAATTGACATATCTGTGTATTCATTAGATCAACTGGACTTGAAATGTAGTTCTTGAAGAGTTTCGCTAGTCTCCGACTGGCTTTCTCAATAAAAGAACACGAGTACCAACGTGAAGGGAAAAAAAGCAAGACAGGAGGCGAAGAACATGGTCATCCCATATGTAGCAGGGCTCCGAGAAATTAAGAAAGAATTTTCAAAAAACATCATATCCCTGTTGCTGCTTTAAACCGAACAACACACTAAGGAGCAATTGGTACATCCGAAAGACCCAATCCAAAACACAAGAAAAGCGACATCATATATGCAGGCAGTGCAGTGAAGGAAGAATGCTTGATTGTATGTGGGGGAGACAAACAGCAAACTGCATCAACGTATGGCCCAGCAGGAAGAGCCAATTCTCGGGGAAGGACTCAGCCGTTGTATCTTGCATCTTAAGGATTAAAGGACCATACCTTTGAAGATTGTAATGTTAACATACTGGCGAAGGAAGTGACTGGTCAAGAGAGGGGTTAAGGAGGCCATTTATGTGAAAATAAAGAAACCAAGCCTAAATAGAGGTGGGGGGGTTTCGACACAACTGTCTGCCATGTTACAATGCTGTTGCTAACACTTACTCTGGGCGTTCCTATAAACCTCATTGCCACTATCTAATCACAACCTTAACACCTGGTGTGATATGCTAATTGGGATTTTCCAGGGTACAATAAGTGATAACAGATTCTTGTACAAAGTCATTCTGAATTGATTGGAAAGCAAGTGGAATGATAGGAAACGTCTTAAGAAACTAATTTCAAGTCAGTTGATCTAATTGAATACAAAAAGTATACCAATGAGGATGAATGAGAACTTCAAAAAGCATATTAATTGAACCTTTTCTAGTTGACCAGATATTGACAGAGGTCTGACTGGGTCCAGTGTTTTTAGGCTATGACCTAGCATTAGGTATGAAAGTACGGGTTTTGAGTTTGCAGATGATACAAAATTTTCGATGATAAAAGTTATTGTAGATAAACGAATCTGTAATTAAGCAATGCAAAAGTAGATAAAATAATTTCATGTAAAAAGAGGGAGAAAAGCAGAATACTCACGCCTAGGTCCTGGAAAGGCCTCCATGAGTAGGCTGTGGTCTACTGTCCATAGAAAGGATATCAATGAATGGAAAAAGAGAACATACACTTTAACTAAACTAATAAGAGATGGGAGAAATCGTTCTTACTCCCGAGTCTGTCACGTCGTGCTTGCTTTGAGCGTTTGGGTGCTGAACAGCCCTCGGGAACTGGACAGACGACCGCGATTTTTGTGCTGTGTAAA
>JAACNH010004996.1:0-21876 GCA_019447015.1 Hymenochirus boettgeri | reverse complement strand
TATTACCATGGGTTGGTATATCAGTATAATATGTGTATAACCTATTAATAACATTACCAAGAGTTAGTAAACTAGTATGATGTGTGTAACCTATTCTGGTATATTTCTAATAGGGTACAACATTCAATAGGTTACGAACTCTTAGTAATGCTACTTAAGGTATATACATATAATACTTTATAACCAACCATGGTAATATTTCTAATAGGTTAACCACATCATACTAGTTTACTAACTCTGTAAGGTTATTATAGGTTATACACATATTACGTGATACCAAACCCATGGTATATTTCAATAGGTTACACACATCATATAGTTTATAACTCTGTAATGTTTACTTATAGGGTATTACACATTATACTGGCATACCACCCATGGTTATTTCTAAGGTACACACATCATACTAGTTACTAAAACTATGTAATGTTACTTATAGGTTATACATAGTTATACTGCTATACCAACCATGGTATATTTCTAATAGGTTACACACATCAACTAGTTTATAACTCTTGTAATGTTACTTATGTTATACATGTTTAATTCTGCTATACCAACCCATGGTGATATTTCTAATAGGTACCACATCATACTAGTTTACTAACTCTTGGTAATGTTACTTATAGGTTATACACATATACTGCTATACCAACCCATGGTATATTCTGAATAGGCACAACATCATACTAGGTTACTAACTTGGTAATGTTACTTATAGGTTATACACAATTAACTGCATATACACAACCTGGTATATTTCTATAGTTACACACATCATACTAGTTACTAACTCTTGGTAATGTACTATAGGTTATACACATATACTGAACCAACCCATGGTATGATTTCAATAGGTTCCACACATCTACTAGTTTACTAACTCCTGGTAATGTAAATAGGTTATTTAACACATATAAATGATATACCAACCCCATGGTAATATTTCTAATAGGTACACCACATATTATAGTTTACTAACTCCTGGTAATGTTACTAATAGGTTATACACATATTTAACTATATACCAACCCATGGTAATATTTCTAATAGGTTACACAACTCCTACTAGTTTTACTAACCCTGGTAATGTTACTAATAGGTATACAATATTTAAATGATATACAAACCATGGTAATATCTAATAGGTTACACACATCAACTAGTTACTTACTCTTGTAATGTTACTTATAGGTTATACACATATTAAACTGATATACCAACCCATGGTAATATTTCTAATAGGTTTACACACATCATACTAGTTTACTAACTCTTAGTAATGTTACTTATAGGTATACACATATTAAACTGATATACCAACCCATGGTAATATTCTAATAGGTTACACACCATCATACTAGTTTTACTAACTCTTGGTTAATGTTACTTAATAGGTTACACATGACCAAAACGTAACTTGAATAGGAAAACCCAATATCCCGGTGAAACCTCCCTCGTGGGAAACTCAAACCTTTCATCCACATTGGCCGATCCAAGCCACAGTAATCCACCCTGCAACCACGAGCCCAGAGGCTGAGCTGCGCGAACAAGTAGGCGATAACCATGCGAATCGACCACTGTGGATTGAAATAGGACTGGGTGAGTTTGGAACCTAATTAGAAAACACAATCCACCGGGTTAGGAACTGCACATTATGGGAATAGCCATGTCCACATGGGAACAAAAAAACAGATCCGGCCCCAGTAAAGTACCGTGCTGGACCAAGAGTGGCCACCAGTATTACTTTGCTGTCGGGTCGGCAGTTGGTTTACACACCCTGTGTCACTGACCACAGATATCAGCCTTAGCAGACACTACACAATAATACATAATATGGAGGATACCACCTGGTAGCGGCTTGTCACATAGAGTGGGGTGACTTATCTGTACTCGCACGTTCTGTAGAGCCAAATTCTCAAGGTGCTCCACATAGATGCGGAACTTAGGTACACGACCTGTCACCACTGAAACACGTATGATGTGCGACCAAAACCACAGTCATAACTAGGAGCCCCAGTAGGGTGACTAGCTGTAAAGAAAATAAAGAACGGACAGAAGAAAAATGAATTAAACAACATCTTTATGCCTGTCTTGGTTACAGAGAGACAAGCACGGTCATCCAGGTAGCACTTGTAAAGAAAGAACCTGTAGCAACAACAGATGATTTCCTTAGCGACCACCTGCGTTGGTTTTCAGAGTGAGATATACAGAATCTAATAGACAGTAATGAGTAAAAACTATTTACATTTAAATGTATCTTAAATTCTCCTTTTAACAAAGCCATGTCACTGGTTGTCATGGAATGAAAAGGTGGGTACCTGCCTATCTGCTGCGGCCAGGTGCGGTCTGCAGTTGGTGTCTGGGGAAGAGTCTCACTGGCCTGTAGCGCGTGTTAAGATGACGTACAAAAATTCCTTTGAGTTCTTGGCTCGTAATTGTTGTCTTTGAACAATTGTTGAACGTCTTTCAACACCATTCGGTCTAAAGAATTTAAGAACGAAAATGTCAAAATCTTACAGGGAGTGAGGACTGAGAATGTTGTGTGCATTTCTTTTAAACAGATAAAGAAGTTATTGACCTAGAATCAACATGGCAGATCCATTCAAAAAAACAAGTTTAGCTTTTGCACATTGCCGGAAAACTCACCAATACCCTTTAAAAGGTCCACCCCCAAACAAAAATTTTTGTATTTGGCCAATTGCCCCCCAATACCTCGAGGTTCGCAAGATCTAAACCTTTCAATCTCCTCCAAAATTACGTACCAGCGTCTTGTTCCTCAGGCTGCTTCTGTGCTTTCCATGCCTTTTGCTGTGCATGGAAGCAGCAGAAGGGCTGGACCAACAGCATCATCTGTGACGCAAGTCTAGCCAATCACATATGCGGCTGCTTGTCTGGACCCTTTCTGTGATATTTATTCACCAAGGTCATGGTATATCTGTTATATTTATTCACCCAGGTCACAGTCTATGATCGATATTCATTCACCAGGTATTACAATATTTCTGCAAATTAATCTACTCCAGTGTCACAATATTATCTGCATTCATTCACTCAGATCACAGTATATATGTGATTATTCTTCACCCAGGGGCATGGTTATAATATCTGTGATACTGATTTACCCAGGTCATGGCATTCATATCTGTGATATTCATTTACCCAGGTCACAGTTTGTGATATTCATTTACCCATGCAGTCTTTGTTATTATTTTACCGGTGGCAGTTGAATTCATCCAGGAAGTTTGTATATCCATACGTTCATCGATTGTATACCCAGGGGCGTCTGTGATATTATTTACCCAGGTTGCTGTCTGTGATATTATTTTACCCAGTTGCAGTCTAATATTTATTACCCAGGTGCAGTCGTGATATTTATTTACCCAGGTGGTTATTGTGTTTCTACTTGTAGTAGCATGTGAATTTCTTATCCTCCTAGAAGAAATCAGCTAGAAAAGTCATATGCAGCCTTTCACCCCCAGGAACCATAGCCACAACAGAACGAACCTGTGAATTATACTCTCTCTTCTAGCAGAATAGAACTACCATCAGGAAAATAAACAGATATATTAGCCTTCTTCCACACCCAGGAAATATTAATGACCCTTATATTCACAGAGATTTACTCACTCTGATTGGACAGCATTCACACACCAAACCGCACATGGAGTACACGATACAGGTATGGATGAGAACTATCAACCCAACCGCTCAAGGGAGGAGGAACCCTGAAAGAGAAACAAACAGTTAGAATTTCTAAGACACACACAAAAAAATAAACCATGGGGAGCCAGCAATCAATGTCATTCTATAACCTAAGGGTAACTCCACCCTCCCCCCCTCCCCCAACCATGACGTTCTATGCTTTACCTTCAGCAGGGCTGAGAATTAAAACTTACACAACGCGACTCGGTCTGGTCTCCTCTCTGGTAATGACTGTTTTATCACGGCACAAGGCTGACTGCCATCTACGGTTACGAGTGTGCTCAGTCTGTAAACAGCTCACAAACAGGAGCAGAGGAGGGACTGTGGTGGTTCTGTAAGTTTAATTTCCCAGCATGGGTGAAGGGGTAAGAATTAGAACAAATTGGGTGTTTGGCGCCCGCACTGTGATTCCCTAAAACTATGTAAACTTTTAGAGGCTGGATTGTCCTTTAAGCGAATTCTATCAGTGTTACAGTAAAGACAAACTCATTGAAGGGAAGTAAAGCTTAAAATTTAATAAGCCTGAACTGGATTCTATACGAATCATTAGCTAAACATATCTGTATCTCTTACCATCTGTTTAATATCTCCCTTATACAGATATGGGTGCAACTGACCAGATACAGAGGTTGCACACGGCTCAGTGAATTTTCATACCCCCCCCATAACACCACACACACACACACATCTCATTGTACACTAGGACGTAAGTACTGAGCGAAACAGGAAATGAGTCATTGTAAATATGTATCTGTGCTGTGACCACTCTGTAAAAGACAGTATATACTATATTACATTTAGATTTTGGCTTTGTTGTCATCATTTAAAGTAGGCAAGTTTTAAATACACTGTCTTTGGTCTTTACCCAGTTGCCCCAAGTCTGCAATGGTTACTGCCCATTAAAGGGGTATGACTATAATATTTTTAATGCACGAGCTATGAATCATAGTGAGAGATCAAGCATGGGAGATGGATATGTAGTACGTAAACCAATACTGTCTTATGTAATATGGACGCCTTGGGAGTTACACTGAGTCAAACGTTACCACAGAAGCCTAAATAAAGTTCCCAAATCTTGAAGATGTTTCCCTTGATTCTCTTGGTGGTGATGTAAGTCCACTAGCCCCATTTATTTGAGATGTCCACGTGTGTTCATTACGAGGACTCTGTTACCTGCTTGCTGCGCCCGTAACTTCCAACACGAGGCCAACCCACGCTGGTCCAAGCGTAAAGCTAAGAAGCGTGAAAACGGCATTAAAACTATTATCGTAATGTAGCATTTTATATCATTAAGCTAGTCAATTATAATAGAACTGCTACTGGACCACTATTGTAATATTTATCAATCCAAACAGCACAGGAAATTTCAGGTTTGGAAGGGTCTCTCGGGTATTGGGATACAGCTCCTCTAGTAAAAGTAAGACCTTGGAATGGATCAGAAAATGCCTTAATTATAGTAGACGTCCCTCCAGGTATCAGAATGGATCGTGGTATCAGAATAGAGGGCCCCCACTATGTAGCATGATGACACCCTGTGATTATCAGCAGAATAGAGTGCCCCTTGTGCGTAGTCCTCCTGTGAATGGTTCAGAATAGAGTTCCCTCTTGTGAATGGTATCAGAATAGAGTGCCCTTTGTGAATGCGTATCAGATTAGAGTGCCTCTTCGTGAATGGTATCAGAATTAGAGTGCCCTCGTTGCTGATGGTATCGAATAGAGTGCCACTTGTGAAATGGTCGACGAATAGAGTGCCATTTGGGAATGGTATCAGAATAGAGTGCCCTCTTGTGAATGGTATCAGAATGAGGTCGATGGATAGATCAGCCTTCTTGTGAATGGTATCAGAATAGAGTCCTCTGTGAATGGTAATCAGAAGAGAGTGCATCCTTGTGAATGGGTATCAGAATAGAGTGCCTCTTGTGAATGGTATCAGAATAGAGTGCCTCCTCTGTGAATGTATCGAACGTTAGAGATGCCCTCTTGTGAATGGTTATCAGGAATAGAGTGCCATCTTGGTGAATGGTATCAGAATAGAGTGCCCTCCTGTGAATGGTATCAGAATAGAGTGCCATTGGAATGGTTTCAGAATAGAGTGCCCCCCTCCCGTGAAGACGACAACAGAGGTTCCCTCTTGGTGGTTCAGATAGGCTCCGTAGGTCAGAATAGAGGGCCCTGACTTGTGAATGGTACCTCAAGACTATAGAGACCACTCTGCTGCGGTGAAATGTCACTCAGCAATAGAGTCCCTCTTGTGAATGTAATCGCAATAGAGTGCCCTCTTGTAAATGGAATCAGAATAGAGTGCTCGCTTGTAAAGTGGTCTACGAATAGAGTGGCCTCTTGGTGAATGTATCAGAATAAGCTCCCTCTTGTATGGTATCAGAATAGAGCTCACCCTCTTGTGAATGGTATAAGAATAGAGTGGCCCTCCTGTGAATGGTATCAGAATAGAGCTCCCATCTTGTGAATGGTATCGAATAGAGGATGCCCTTCTGTGAATGGTATCAGAATAGAGTGCCTCCTGTGAATGAGTATCAGAATAGAGTTTGCCCTCTTGTGAAATGGGATAGATAGAGTGCCACTGTGAATGGTATCAGAATAGAGGTGCCCCTCTTGTAAACTGGGTACTCAGAATAGAGCGTCCCTCTGGCTTGGGCAATGGTATAGAATTAGAGCTCCCTCTTGTGAATGGTATCAGAATAGAAGTGCCCTCTTGTGAATGGTATCAGAATAGAGTGCCCTTCTTGATAAATGGTATCAGAATGAGTGCCATCTTGGAATGGTATCAGAATAGAGCTCCTCTTGGTGAATGGTATCAGATAGAGTGCCTCTTGTAAACTGTTATCAGAATAGAGCGCCCTATGTGAATGGCTATCAGAATAGAGACTCCCTCATTGTGAATGGTATCAGAAATAGAGTGCCCTCTGTGAATGAGTCAGAATAGAGGTGCCCTCTTGTGAATGGTATCAGTGAATAGAGTGCCCGTCACTGTGAATGGTACTCAGAATAAAAGCTCCCTCTGTGAATGGTATCAGAATAGAGTGCCATCTGGAATGGTATCAGAATAGAGCTCCCTCTTTGAATGGTATCAAGAATAGCAGCTGCCTCTTGTGAATGTATCAGAATTGAGTGCCCTCTTGTGAATGGTATCTAGAATAGAGTGCCCTCCTTTGTGAATGGTATCAGAATAGAGCATCCCCTTTGTGAATGGTATCAGAAATAGAGCATCCATCTTGTGAATGGTATATCAGGATAGAGTGCCATCCTGTGAATGGTATACAGAATAGAGACTCCCCTTGTGAATGGTATCAGATAGAGTGCCCTCTTGTGAATGGTATAAGAATAGGCTCCTCTTTTGTGAAAAGGTATAAGAATAGAGCTCCCTGTATGGTCATGAGGTTTGAATGGTATCAGAATAGAGTGCACTCTTGTGAATGGTTATCAGAATAGAGCTGCCCTCGTGTGAATTGGTATCAGAATCTGAGTGCCCTCTGTGAATGGTATCGAATAGAGTGGCCCTCTGTGAGTATCCGAGAAGTTTGGAATTATCAGAATAGAGCTCCCTCTTGTGAATGGATCAGAATAGAGTGCCCATCTTGTGCTGAATGGTATCAAATAGAGCTCCCTCTGATGAATGATCAGATAGAGTTCCATCTTGTGAAGAATATCAGAATAGAGCTCCACTTGGGAATGGTATCAGACATAGAGCTCCCTTCTTGGAATGTATCAGAATAGAGCCACGGAACGATAGATCTCTTAATGGTATCGAAGCCTCTTGAGTATCAATAGAATACTGAAGCGAAAGATGCCCTCTTGATGAGGAATGAAAGTCCACGGCAGCACCTATTCTTCTCGATGAGATCGTCTGGCAGTCATAATGATACATGGGAAAGCCATTCTATGGAAGGTGTCTGATCGCTAAGAAAGTAGTAAAAACACTTGAATTTCACTAAGACCCATTATTATCATAAGTGATTGTTAATGGAGAATGGTTTCTATAAATCACTACTATAAAGGCTTCTATCTATACAACTCCTCATTATCATGTCAACAACTAAGCTTGCGTTCAAACAGACTGATAGCTGCTTAAGTCCTGCAAACCCTGTCTCTCTCGCCACAATTTTACCTAAGTGCTGGGAGTCTTGGGGTTTAATTAGAGCTGGTTAAGGTGAAAGGACTGTACCGATAATTGAGAGTGAAGGATTCAATCTATGTTAAGATAAGCGTTCATTTATAAGGTACGAATCTAACATGAGGCAGGACCTAGTCCACTGTTTACTTACACGGGTAAGTGCACTTGGACTGCTCTCTAGTATGAGAGGAACGTTCCATTGTGACGTAAGATCTGATAGTAATACACTGTAAGCGCCTATAACCCTTATATATACATAAGCTCTGGATTTCGTAATGGGAGGTCTGCAGTGGAAAATTATATAAAGTCCTCGTAGTCACTATTCGACATGCCTCCAGTCTCAGTATCATGACTACTAAGTAGGACTCAGCGTCGGCATATCTTTAGGATACTACTCTCATAGGCCTGCATGCATCGAAGACATATGAACATCAGGACATTTGCAGTCGTTACTTCAGCACAGTAATCTCTGAGCGTCGTGAATCAAAACCAATGTCCTCCCGAACGATGATGTTCTTTAACCGTTTAATGGAACGCGGAGACTGAATGGATGTTTACAAAAAAGCTTCTATACAGGTTTAAAGGTACTAAAGGAGGGGGGAATTCAGAGTGTCGGCATGATATGGATAGAGATTATTTATTGTGGTTGAATTATCGTTATGTATTATGAATAACGTTCTCCTATCGAATATAATATACAGGAATTACCCACCTCGGATGTACCTGACCTGTATAAAGCACTCTAAGGCTTCTTATATGGTCAGGGAACTCTCGTGTGGCGTGAATCTTCCTTATTATTACTGAAGGGTGGATTTCCCTTATATTATTAATACATAGTGCTCTGGCTTTATGATCCATGGAGAACTCATATCAGTCATTGAGGACTGTTCGTATTATATAGCCCCCCTGCCCAGCCCCCCAGCGGGTTTGTTTTTAAGTAAGTCGTAACCAAACGTCTGTACTATGACATGCCCTCGATTCCAGTGCTAGGCACTGCGGCCGCTCGCGAGACGAATATGAACAGCAGGGGAGATGCGACCTGCTTATCAGCTCAGTGAATTCGAGCAGCAGGGTAACGGAACGCGGAGGGGTAACTGCACGGAGACGAGGTGTTAGTTTGGGGAGCTTTTTTTAGTAAAAAAAAATGGGAGTTGGCTGACTGTACAATATCAGATTTGAGTAGGGGCAATAGAAGCTTGGTGAGGTAGCATAGAGTAGAGTCAGGAGGGGGAGAAGGGCTGCAGTCGCGATGGCAAAATTCCTCGATCGCTATTTTCCGCTAGTGTCCTATATGATGATAGCCGTCCTGGACAATTTTGGACATTTGGGGACTCACCCAGAGACCCTGACTGTAGCACTCGGACTAAGCTGGCCCATACTGTAGTAGGAAACTATCTCTGATGGGGGACTTAATTCCCCTGTGTAGGTGGTATTATTTATATTTTGGGTACTGCCTTTCAAATTATACCGGTTGCTACATATGGGCATGTAAAAATAAAAAACGAATATTAATATCCACTTTGTTATTTTAATTAATCCACAGAGACAATTCTACAGACTCATTTTGTAGAATTCTATGCCAACTTCAATAGAATATGCTGTTTTTTTTTATTAAATTTTACTCCTGGTGCAGTGAATGAGTGTCGTACCCCTAATGTACAGTCCCTAATGTAACAACCCTACATCACTGTAGGGACAGTGCAGGTTATTACCGAAATGCACCGAGAGGAATCTGCGCCTCTGTAACTCCGTCGTCTTCCAAAATCTAAGGTGCTGTGGTAAACTTCCTAATAAAACACCAATTCACAATAATATGATACTTTATAGGAAATGCATGAGGCTATGAATTGGTGTTATATAGATAATGTATATACTACCCCTACACTAAATAATCTGAGAAGTCACTGTGGAGGAACCTAATATTGGTACGGGTGCATTATTTATTATATATATAAGTGTTACGTTATTTTAGCTAATCATTAAAAAAACCAAAGTTTTATACGTTTAGCAAAGTCTCCCAACGGAGCAGTTAGAAATGCTCCGTCAGTATACTGGCCCAAAGTAGCATTAGGGATCGGCGGTACAAGGAAAAAACCTGCACACTGTTCCATATCGTCTTAAAATAAAATGCTAAAAAGTTCGCAGATCATTATTGCCGGTATACTTAAGATTTCGTACTGCTTCCTGGAGACTTAGCTGAAAAGATAGACGGTCCTTTTCCCCCCAATGATTTTTGCACTAATAAAAACCGGTGGGAGTTAGGGAGGGTTTACATTGCTTACTGCCAATTAAATAAAAGAGAAAAAACAGTTAAATAACTAAAAAAGTTATTTAAACAGGGAGGATAGGCCAGATTGATAGTATTAAGGGCAGACAGCAAGACACTAATAGAGATAATGGGCGCATAGGGCGGAGTCTTTTCTTATAATAATCACTTATCTACGTAGCTGAATCATTATTATAGAAAACATTCCACTACAGATCCCATTATAATTTTGAACCATAAGTATAATATGTGTATAATGCTACCCCCTACTGTAATTTTCACAGTATATAGTGGTAATGTGCCTTATATTAAATTAGAAGTATCCAGAGGACTTCCCAGACCATTAGAAAACACAGAAGCACAGGGGCGCCGGTTTGAGTGCTTTTAGAACGAGAGCACGGAATTAGAGGTGACTGTAATATCTAGAAACTAGAGTAGGGTGGCACATATCTAAGATAAGACCACACACCACACCAATTCTGCTTGAAATTTTTAAAAACACAGTAATCAGGTAGGTTTCTTATTTAACTCTTTACATTTAAAAAATTCAGTTCCAACAAACCATACTGTTATAATGTTATAAAACAAAGCAAAATACTACACACAGCCAAAGACAAAAAAATTAAAGGGTTATTCTAAATTGGAAGAATATTTTTTTAAACTTGCTCATTAATGGAGCAAAAGGTCTAAATCCAGCCCTGCGTGCCATATTGATGGTGATAAAGATCCTAACCACACCATAAGTGAAAACGGTGACGGCCCCTGCGCCACAAAGTGTCACCATTCAGTGAGATCATGACAACCATCGAAGTACAGACGATTCACGGTCACAGCCTTTCAGTTGGGAGTAGATAGTGTAGATTCACACCATTCTAGGAAAAACAGTGACAGAGATACTATAAAGGGAAAATAAAAACTTGAGCATCAGGTAATTCAATTGTGGATTATTTATGTTTTTACCTGGTGGTAGTAGACTTAATAGGTCTACTCTAAATAACAAGCTTTCTAGCTCGTGGGAATGGCAGAGATCCGTTTGTAAGATTTACTCCATGTAGTCACATGTCTATATGAGGCTGACAAAATGAAGGAAATAGGGTGAGGAAACTTAAGTCTAATAATTAAAATAGGGTTCAGTTATCTCCCCTTACTACGGACTGAATCACAAAACATCAAATATACACTTCAGTGTCAGCAACATCGTTTAATCAGGTTAGCATCATCAGATAATCGTGTTTAGCTAGGTCATCAGTTATAATCAGGTTTTAGCCGTTAATCAGTGTTTAGCTATTCAGTTAGAATCAGTGTTTAGTATGTCATCAGTTTAATCAGTGTTTAGCGTATGGACATCAGTATAATCAGTGTTTTAGCTTGTTCAGTTATAATCGTGTTTAGCTATTCACAGTATATCAGTGTTAGCTATGTCATCAGTTTCAGTTAGTTATCGTAGAATAGTTTTAGCGATGTCATCAGGTTAGAACAGGTTTAGCTTGTCTCAATGAACGTAGAAAATTTAAGAAAATGGTCCCCATGAAAAAACTACAGAATATAGTGTCCCCTTGTGAGATCCATGACTCCCTGCAGCGCTGTGTGTCTTTATATGCACACCTAATAACAGTCGACTACAATATGGGAACATTAATTACTTGAATACCGAGAGTCAGTGAAACCCATGACTCTAGTTTGACCCAATAGGGGGGTATATTAGTGTCCATATTAACACCACATCGGATTAGGACTCATTACCCTGTTTGGTGCCCCCCTTCTTCACAAGATTTCGGAGCCCAGGAAGGTGTCTCTTGTTGCTACACCAGCATCCCCGAAAGGTTACAGTCACCTAGATTATCTACTGGAAGGATGGGTTTATGGGTATAGTTATTGATTAAAGGCGCCTTGATAGGACACACGGCCCATATTGAACATCAGGGTTGCCAGGATCTTAAGGGTACCTGACCGCGGACACACGATGTGTACCAAAAGTTGTTTCGGACGATAAGTAAGCCCGTGTGAGGGCCTTAGCGGCGACACGGATTGTTTCGGTCAGAATCGCCGCGGTCAGAATCGCCGGACGACCGGACTTGGCGGATCCCAAATGACCTTCCAGTTTCGGCCGATAAAGGCCTAAAACACGGGCGATTACGGCCAAAAAAACAGTCATTACGAACCTTTATGGTAGTGGTTTGGAAATCATGGTAATAGGGTAGGGGTTCCTTACCTGCTCGGTGATTGAACTGGATTGTTCGCGGGAAGAAAGTTAATCTTCTACTTCGTCTAAACAGAAAACCAACAAACATGGGCTCGTGTGGAAACAATACATAAGTAACTTGCATATTGTGTCAGCCCAAAATGGAAAAAAGCATCTTTCATCAAAAATATGATGATAAGAAATCATTCTTTAAAATTCGAGACCCATACCTATTCCTACATTAGCCTTACCCGTACTGTATACTCCTAGCCATGCTTACCAACTACCCTAGAGCCGGATATCCCCATATAGGGCATGCACTAGGGACGCCAGACCACAGGGGGTGAATGTTCTGAGTTCTAGTTTTACTAAACCATGAATTCCCTTAGCAGTCATAGCAGAGGGAAAGTTATTATTATATGTTATCTCCTTAAATATGGGAAGCAGACAAGAAAAAGAAGCAGGGGTTGTAAATGGGAACAGGCTGAACCTTCCAAGGGATCGAAAAGAACAAAAGTACACTAGGGGACTTAGGGATTGAGGCATATTCTTATTAAATGTATGAGGCAGCTGGACTGGTTTTTATTCTTTTAAAGTCAGCCTTCATTTATTTTAGGCTATTTCACGCAAATGGTATTTGTAGCATTTGAATGGATGCGGACGCTTAGCTGTCAGGAAAAACACTATCAGGGTATTCAATAAAAAGTTCTATCGTTAAAAATGGTGCTAATTTTGCCCAACCAATCAGATGTTAGCTTTCAAAGTTAAATAGATCTGATGGTTGGGGCCAAGTTAGCACCATTTTAAACGTAAGAACTTGTATGAATCTCCCTGTATGTGAATATGTGAATAGTTTCACATAGTGACCGTTTACAAAAAACACTTCGGAACTGCTCCTGTACAAAAAAGCTCGATGTGTCGAAACTAAGATCGGAGTCAAGCTGGCCTAAGGGAGAATAAAAAGTATAAAATATATACAGCACTGAAAACTCCCCTGCATACCCTTCCTTTCTGCATACCCCTACCACCTGCAACTCCTACCTCCTGTATACTCTTACTCCTGTTACCCTTACCCCCCTGCATACCCCTACCTTCCTACATAATCTTACCCCCTGCTTACCCATAACCCTTACCTAACTACTACCTTACCCTACTCTGCTAAAAACTACTTCCCGAATCTGCTGCCTCCATGCTTTCCCGACTAAATGACATACACCCCCTCTAAGCTTACTCTACCTTCTGACATATACTGACTCCCTGCTTACCCTAACTCCCTGCATACTCTTACCTCACGGCATACCCCTATCTCCATGCTAACTCTACTACTAACGCCATATCATAGCCCTCACAGCTTGGTGGTGATCTGTTTGTTGTTGTTGCTTGTGTGGCAGCTAACAGCTCATGCACGTTCCTAACCATAGAATAAGACGAGAGGAGTAGCAATTTGTGACTATGAAACTTCCCTAAAGTTCCATACAACACGTGCTATCATGGGTGCCCACCCACAACGCACAATGGTACGGACCGGGCCGTTTCAGATGATAAGTCGGCCCCCCCTAGGGCAGTGATCGGTCCGAAAGGCTGTTCATTCGGAGATCGTTTGCCCGCAGCCGGGCGGGATATCACTTTATCTCGGCCAATAAAGGACCCATACACGGGACGATTATCACCCGAAACGCGCACATTTCG
The DNA here is from genome assembly GCA_019447015.1 of Hymenochirus boettgeri. Classification (NCBI taxonomy): domain Eukaryota; kingdom Metazoa; phylum Chordata; class Amphibia; order Anura; family Pipidae; genus Hymenochirus; species Hymenochirus boettgeri. Next base: position 7,902 of record JAACNH010004996.1, on the reverse strand, counting down.
TACACATTGTAGTAGCCACTGATACGCAATGCGACATGTGTAGAACCTAGAAACTGGATACACCTATTTCAAATATTTGGGGGTTACCAGCTTGACCCTTTTCATATCTAGCAGCAATACCCAATGATATTCCACACCCTTCCCATTAGAAGTACCCACTAGTCAAGCCTAGGGTTAGTCGTGTAGGCCCTCGCTCGTGGTTTAAGTTAAATTCATGCCTTTGCCCTTAAAGTCCTGATTATGTCCAATTTGTTCACCCCATTTGCTAAGAGTGCGTCCTTTCCATTGAGACAGGATCCCCAGACTCTTTGTGGCGACAAATCCCACCCCGAATTGAGATGGATGTGGCCTAACCAAAACTGACCCAAACCCAGAATATCAAAGCAAGTGATAACACCCAACTTACCCTTATATCGGAATACAACACAATCACATCTTTACTCACCCGCAACATACTCCATGGCCGTGAACCAGCGCAGTTCCCGGTAGATCACCTTCATTTCCATCATGGAACCATTTTTGGCTATTCCCACGTAAGTATTTCCTACCACGTAAAAATTAAATTGTTACTGGAGATCCCCACCTGACCATTGTTGTGTCCTTGGCCCATTCAACACCACCAAAGTACAAAGGTTCACGAATCTAACAGGTAAACATTAAGACAATGGAAACTGAATTGTTCCTGACTACAGTTATAGATAACATGTATCAGATCTGTCAACGGAAACATTTTAATCACTTATCGATGTGTAGGTTTATAGTTATGCAGAATGACTTACCACCACACTATTCGCCAGGTGGAGAATAACGAGAATAATGTTTAGAAGGAATCAGGAGGGCCCCCTACAGTGGAGAGTTGTAAAAACAATTTTTCCGACTCTACTGCCTTGAAACAGCCATTATCGTTAAAAAAAAAGTTACAAAATAGGATCGAGTGTACAGCTCAACACCCTCCACATGCCAACACAAATCACGTCTTCGAACTATGATCAGTGTCAAAAGAGGAGCTGTCCATCAGCACTTAAAGGGCATGTCTCAGGCCCCAAAACCCTTTTGGTACAAGGTAGGTGCCCCTTGCCCACCCCAACCATGAAATATTTTTGCACACAACATAATGCTCCCCCCCATGATTTACTACGGACCATTCTCTCCTCGCGGCAGCTACTAGCAATCCAGACTCCTGCTAGCGGAAGCTGCAAGCGGGGCTGGACTCGCGCCACGTGGTGACGCGGCCAACACAGCATGACGGCTAGTCATTCCAAGCGCCCGTGGGCCCGAGAGGAAGGATCAGTATGAGGTAACGAGTGAAGCATATTTTGCAAAAATATTTGGCGGTTTGGGGGTGGCCACCCAATGGAGGCACACCTCTGTAACCAAATGTTTCCCATAGGTGCAAACGGCCGAAACCAAGCGATGGATCATGATGGAGGGAGGGCAATCAGTAGTAAAGGGCCCACACCACGCGCAGACCAACCTTGTCCGAGGTTGAGGAATCAGCAGGGACCCGGATGGCGTCACAGGACACCTCTCCTTGGAGCAGGAGATGTTATGGTAAAGGATTTTTGTAAACTACTTACGTAGAGAGAGTGAGTAATGGGTTTAAATTATAGTTTTAGGGGTGGGACATGACCTTTAATATCTTCCCAGTGCTAAAGTGAAGTAAAATGATGTGTAGGAAAGATTTTACTGACTTCACACAAGGTGGAGGTTTATTGAGGACCGTTAAGAAATCAGTTTATTCTGTGTTCTGATTTACACAATACAAAAGGGGAGAAATAGTTAATGGTTATATAAAAAAAGGTTATCGTCTTTCTTATGTCCTTGTATTTTGACAGTGTGACGTACCTCTTGAGGAATTATCACCCGGGCAGTTATAGCGAACATTCGTTGGCATCAACAGGCTCTGCAAATAAAAGAAAGAAAGTCGTCCCATTGATCCATCACTTCTGTTAAAACCAAAGTTGAGAGTGCAGAGGAGGGCCAGCAGCATGAAGGAAAGCAGCAATAATGGGTTGTGATATGCAGCAGAACTGCCTTGATTGACTGCATGGAAGGAGGGGCCAGATTTACTCTGCAGCAGAATGGGGACAATAATAATCATTAAATATTGGTTAGTAATGCAGTAATTAAAGCTGCAAAATCAGACTCACTTGGGGGCTGAAGGGCAGGTAACCGACCAATTGACCCGTTTTTTTTTGTAAGGTGACATTCCCTTTAAATCTGCAGCATTGATGTTTCTAACTGTAGTAGAGCGTTAAAGAGTAAAAGGTTGTACATCTGATTGGTTTGTGTACCTCTAATTAAAATATAGCTGTGACAAATATTTCAGAATGGGTTACGGAGAAGTAATTGTTAAGCATGTCGACATGTGAATGGGGTCAGTGGGTTGGAAACTGATTGGCTTAGGCCAACCCAGACATGGCAAAACACTTGGTTAAAGAAACAAAATGGCCAACTTACATGCCACACATCAACAATAATATCAGATGTCAAAGGATGATTTCCAACAAGCTTTCCCAGAACTTGGAAAGGAAATGAAGGAAGTCCTGTCGGACTCATAGAAGTGATCGGAGCAGCCATACCGATGGGTGGAAAAACAAAATTCAATATGGACATTACTTATATACTAGGAATTGAAGAAATACAGACAAAGACTTGACTTTAACAGGACCATAATCCTATAATTGTCTTTGCAAGAAACCGGTTTGGGGGCTGCTGTTACACCCGAAATAAAACAGATCGCTACCATATTTAAAGTCAGGGCCAAGCTTTGCTGGTAACTTGCTTTTTCTCCTTTGCAATTCAATACTTTAGAAAAATAAAAAGCATTAAACCTCTTCTTTCACCGTACCAACAGTGACAGAGGAAGACAAAAAAACTTTAAAGGGGGAACAAAATGGCAATCATTTCACTTCCTTAACGGAACTGTATTTTCTCTGCACTGGGCAATGTTTTCTTAGGATATTACCAGGTATCAGGACCTTCCATACTCGGGTTGGTTACCTTGACGTGGTTGTAAGGCGTTGGCATTAGCATGGATACGGGGTATTATGATAATGGGGCCCAAGGGAAGTGAATTGATATCTTTTTTTGTTTGTATGTGTGTTTGTTCTAATGTTTTGGTCAGATCAGTAGCATTCCACTCTTTGTTATAAAGTAATTTGCCACAGGAGTGATCCCCAAGCCCCCCTTTGTCTAGAAAGTATAATAGACAATGTACTAGAGAGGTGATGACGAGACGTAAAACTAGAGAAGAATGTACTAGACAGTAAACTAGAGAACGTACTAGGACATTTAAAACTAGAGAGTGTACGAGACAGTAAAAACTAGAGAGTGTACTAGACAGTAAACTAGAGAATGTACTGACCGTAAAAACTAGGGATTGTATAGATAGTGAAAACTAAAGAAGTACTAGAAGTAAAATAGAGTGTATAGCATTAAACTAGGAGGAATTTGCTTACTAGACAGTAACTAGAGATTGCACTAGAAGTGTAAATAAAGAATGTAATAGATAGGAAATAGAGAGCCTGTACTAGACAGTAAACTAGGAAGGTACTAGGACAGTAAATAAGGGGAGCAATGTTACATAGCCATTAAACGAGAGAATGGACTAGACAGCACAAAACTAGAGAGTCTACAAGACCCGTAAAACTAGAGAATGTTACTAGACAGTAAAATAGAGAGGTCGTAGGGACAGTAAAAACTAGAGTGTAGTAGACCGTAAACGAGAGTGTAGTAGACCGTTAAAACGAAGAGAGTGTTAGTTAGCCGTAAACGAGAGCGTGTAGTAGACAGTAAACTAGAGAGACAGTAAACTTGAGGTGGTGCATCCCTTGAAACACGTGGACGTGTCTGTAGGGTTAGGATGTATGTATTAAATAAAAAGATACAAAAACTCTGCCTTTATGTGCTGCCACTACAAACCTCACCTAAATTACCACTGCATGCTGGGAATTGTAGATTTAATCGTTCACTATACATATACACTTAATTTTTAAAATCCTATGAAATTCCCTTCAAACATCCGAGCCCACTGGTTTAAAGACAAGTAGCCACAGTCACTTTCCCTCCCCATGGTGGGACAAACAACAACCAAAAACTCAAGAGAGAGAAAACCTTGTCCCTGATAGCCACAGGAGCTGTAAGACGGATTTGCACTGACTCAGACCCCCTCCTCTCCGGGCGTCTGGCTAGACACAATTCAGGTGAATGTGAACACTGTACAGGATCACAGATAACAATAGTGATCCCACGGACACTGTATAGGGATTACAAGATACAATAGTGATCCAACGGACACTGTATAGTGATTACAGATCAATAATGATCCCACAGACACCCGTATGGGATTACAGATACAATAATGATCCCACACGGAAAACGTATAGGGATTACAGATTACAATAAGTGATCCAACGGACACTGTATAGTGATTACAGATTACGAATAAGATCCCACAAGACACCGATAGGGATTACAGTACAATAGTGATCCCACGGACACTGTTAGTGATTTACAGAGTACAATAGTGATCCCACGGACACTTTGTATAGTAATAACGATACAATAAAGATCCACGGAGACTGTAAAAGGGATGAGATACAATAGTTATCCCACGGGACACGTATAGTGATTACAGATACAATAATGATCCCACAGGAAACCGTATAGAGATTACAGATACAATTAGTGATACCACGGGACACTGTATAGTTAATTAAAGATTACAATAAAGATCACACGGAGACTGGTAAAGGGATTAGATACAATAGGATCCCACGGGACACGGTATAGTGATTACAGATACAATAATGATTCCACAGACACCTATATGGATTAAAAGATACAATAGTGATCCCACGGACACTGTATATAGTGATACAGATACAATAGTGATCCCACGGACACTGTTATAGTAATTAAAGATACAATTAAAGATCCACGGAGACTGTAAAGGATTAGATAACAATAGTATCCGACGGACCACTGTATAGTGATTACAGAGATACAATAAGAATCCCACAGACACCGGATAGGATTACAGCTATAATAGTGATCCCACGGACACTGTATAGTAATTAAAGATACAATAAAGATCCCACGGAGACTGTAAAGGGATTAGAACAATAGTATCCCACGGACACTGTATAGTGATTACAGATACAATTAATAGATCCCACAGACAACCCGTTATAGGATTACAGATTACAATAGTGATCCCACGGACACTGATCGTGATTACAGATTACAATAGTGAATCCCACGGGACACTGCTATCGTAATTACAGATACCAATAAAGATCCCCCGGAGGACTGTAAAGGGTATTAGATACAAAGTTATGCCCACGGAACACTTATAGTGATTACGATACAATAATTGATCCACAGACACGTTTTAAAATTTAGGATACCGATACAATAAGTGATCCCACGGACACTGTATAGTGAGTACAGCTACAATAATGATCCCACAGGACACTGGTATAGGGATTACAGATAATAAAATAGTGATCACACAGGCACTGTATAGGGATAGCAAACAAACAGATGTACAGGGCAGCAGGTCCTTAGTCTTTAACAGGCTCAGATATGTGAAGGTTCACCAAGCCTCACTAAAGTAGCAACAAATTGTCACACAAGAAGCAAAGTAGCAGGTGCCAACGGATTTATTGGAGATCCAGCAGACATTACAGAAATGACATGCCCAACACATTATATACAAAAATGTAGCACACATAATCCTCCTGCCTCCCATTATTTTACATAGGTGGTGCCTACACTTCTGTATTAATGGTGTTGAGGCATGTCATTTTGTAATGCACCTGAAGAAAGACCACACTGGTCTGAACACATGTTTGCACTTTGGCTCTGGTGTGACATTTGGTCACTGTATAGGATTACAGCCTATATAGTGATGCACATTGGACACTGTATAGGGATTAGAGATACATAGGATCTCTAAGGGACAATGTTATGTAATACAGATTACTGTTATGTGTAATTACCGATTTACAATAGTAACTCGCACGGACACTGTATAGTAATTCCAGATACCATAGTGCCAACATAGAAATGTATAGTGATTAGAGGTTACCTAAGGGATCACACGGACAGTATAGGGGGATTACATATACAAGTGATTTATGGGCACATTAGGGATACAGATACAATAGTGATCTATGGACACTGTGTATGTGATTATAGAAAAATAGTGATCTATTGGACACTATAGTGATTACAGATACAATAGGATTCATGGCACACTTGAATAGTGATACAGATACAAATAGTGATCCCACAGATACTGTCTAGGGATTAAAGAACAAATAAGTGACTCATGGACACGCTTGTATAGTGATTGACAGATACAATAGGGATCCCACACCACTGTATCGTAGTACAGATACTATAGTAATCACATTGGACAGTCTAGGGAGTAAAGTACAGAATATAATAGTGATCCACATGGACATGATAGCGGAGTTACAGATACAATATTGATCCCCACGGACTTGTATCAGTGAGTACAGATACAATAGTGATCACATGGACACTATATTAGTGCTTAGGTCTCTATGGTATGTTACCTGTCCGAGATCGGAGGTCTCTTTGTATTGTTTGTCTGTGAGGATCATAGTTCTCTATGGTATTCCCTCTTAGAGATCGCTAGTTCTATTGGTATGGGTACATGTCAGGATCGCTAGTCTCTATGGTATGGTTACTGTCAGGGATCGCTGTTCTCTAGAGTATTGTTACCCGTCATGGATCGAGTTCTTATGGTATTGTTACCCGTAGGATCACTAGGTTCTCTGTATGGTTACCCGTAGGATCGCTAGTTCTCTTGGTTGGGTAAACCGTCAGGAGCGCTAGTTCTCTATGGTTATAGTAGTTACCCGCAGGATCGCTAGTTTTCTATGGTATGTTACCTTTAGTTAGGATCGCTAGTTCGTATGTATTGTTACACCATCAGGATCGCTAGTTCTCTATGTAATTGTTACCTGTCAGGACGCTAGTTCTCTATTGGTATGGTTATCCGTCAGGATCGCAGTTCTCTATGATATTGTTACCCATCAGGATCGCTAGTTCTTATAGTATTGTTACCTCTTAGGATCGCTAGTTCTCTATGGCTTTCTTTACCTCTTAGAATCCAACTAGTTCTCTATGGTATTGTTACAGCTTAGGATCGCTAGTTCTCTATGGTATTGTTACCTCTTAGGATCGCATAAGTTCTCTATGGTATTGTACCTGTAAGGATCGCTAGTTCTCTATGAGTATTGTGACCTCTAGGATCGGCTAGTTCTCTATGGTATTGTTACCTGTCAGGATAGCTAGTTCTCTATGGTTATTGGACCGGTCAGGGATCAGTAGTAGTTCTCTTATAGTATTGTTACCCGTCAGGGATCGCTAGTTCTCAGGGTATTCATTACCATCAAGATCGTAGTCTTTATGGGATTGTTACCCCCAGGATCAATAGGGTTCTTATGGTTGGTTACCAAGTCAGGACGAATAGAGTTTTCTCTTATATGGTATGGTTACCCATCAGAATCGGTTAGTTTCTCTAGGTGTATTGTACCAGTCAGGATCGCTAGTTATCCTATGGTTATGTTAGCAATCAGGATCGATAGGTAACTCTATGGTATTGTACCCATCAGGATCGATGAGTTCTCTATGGTATTGTTAAGGCGTCCAGGATTCCGATTAGTTCTCTATGGTATGTTACCCGTTCAGGACGTAGTCTCTATGGTATGTTAACCGTCAGGATTGTATTTCTCGAGTGGTAATTGTTACCTCTTCGGCGTCGCTAGTTTTCTCTATGGTATTTTACTCTTAGGATCGCTAGTTTATCTTTGGGTAGTGTTATTAAGTTCTCTTTGGTATTGTTAACCTGTCAGGATCGCTAGT
>JAACNH010004995.1:0-21878 GCA_019447015.1 Hymenochirus boettgeri | reverse complement strand
TTTGTTGCAATAAGATAGATGGGAAAGATGAATGCAAATGAACACTGAGGTAGATGGGATAGATGAATGCAATGAACAATCTCTTTTGATAGGGATACAAAATTGATCAGGTATGGTTTATGTAAACCATTTTTTTTGGCCACAAAATATTAGAAATAGTTTTAGGGGGGTTGACCTTGGCCCCTTTTACCTTGCAGATGTTTCACTTTCCATATAACAATCCAAATGCTATTGTCAATGCGTCACTTTTTTCACGAGATTTGTTCATGGCTGTAACCCCTTCCGAAAACCAATTGTAAATGGCATTGTGTTTCACAGACTTCAATGGGCTAAGATCAACTAAAGTTTACATTAGTATTTAGTAAAGTGGAAATAGTGTGCAGTGGCTGTTCCCCAGTCCTACAATAATTACAATATGCCCCGGATTTATTCCTAAAATGAATAGATCCACATGGCAAAATATATTTATACGGACTATTGGCAAGATAGCAGGGTGTTACAAAGACTAAGTGCAGGATATATATAACAGCTTGCAGTGGAACATGCAGTATGAGCAAATTAAAAACTGAAAATAAGAGCCAATTAGAGAGAGCACACAACTCTCTAGTTCCAGTTAACCCGGGCATGTGTGGCTTGCTGGTCCAACAGATGTTTTGAAAATTGCAAGCTATCCATTTTTCATTAAGTGCAATGTAGGCCAACCAGGGAATGTAGTTGTAGTTTGTAGTATTTAAACCTCTGTATTGCCGCAGTTAAGACATCTAGGAACTAAAGAGTAAGCTCCTGTTGCAAGGGATAATGGAATCTGAGAGGCGGTGAGGGATTCTCTACAAAATGTTATGTGCAATGTACTAAAAATATAGAGATTCTTTGCCATTTCCACGCTCCATAACGTTAAGGATCATTCGTCTGCATATAGACCTAAAAAAGGTTTCCATAATGCTGCAGCACTTCCCCCCAGCAAACCCTAGGTAGGTACTCCTGCAGTGAATATTTTTAGAGGACACTAAATGGTAAGCCAACGTATATACAGGGAGATGCAATAACTCCCGTGCTAACAAGAAAATAAGTGCTAAAAGTCACGCTAACCCATGTACTAACTCGCGGAAATTATCGAAAAATTCATTAGTTATCAAATTCTCGAATCCACAACCCACAAATACAAGGTTTGAATACAGTAACACCTCGTAGTAGCACTTGAATTTCAGTAACCCTTGATGTAGGCCTTTCATTCTTGTAACCCTTCATGTATCATTCGACTTTCGCGTAACCTCGAATGTAGACTGTTGATTTCAGTAACCCTCGTAAGGTGAGCCTTTTGATTCGTAACCTCTAGAATGTAAGCAGTTTGATTCAGTAACCCTCGAATGTAGGCTTTTGATTTCGGTGACCCTCCGAAGTAGCAGGTGATTTCAGTACCCTCGAATGTTAGCCTTGATTTCGGTAAACCCTAGAATGTGCGTTGATTTTTATTCTCGCTAATTTAGATTTATTCTTCATAAAGATAGTTTATGGTTTTGTAAACACAAAAAAGACATACCCCCAACCATACCCAGGTACATTACACCTACTGATCTACTTATCCATCGGGGTGCAGCCATATTGTTAAAGGGTAACTAAAGTAACAAAAACAAATTAGATTATCCTCAAGTAAAAGATAGTTTTAATGTTGTATCTTACAATGTTTTAATTCCGGAGACGAAATTTTGTTTTTTCTGGTTCAAATTACCTTTCTAACACTGCCTATATGGTATTTTTGGTATTCCATGCGCTAAAAATATAGCTTTTATGTGTTCTGGCCTTTAAAAAAATAAACCTACAGAGTTAATAAATGAGTTAGGGAGAGTTTTTCTCCACAACTCCCTTGTCATTATGCAAATAAGGGAAAAAACTTCTGCAGTACATTATAATTTCATTTTGCATGTTCGGTATGTTAATTAGAATTCTCCTTCAGCAGTAAGACAGCAGTGAGCATGCTCCAACCCCAAACCAGCGACTTAATCTGGTGATCAATGGCTGCCTCCATACCAATACAAATGGAGGAGGCCACATTCCCATGGTAACAAAAATATCCTATATATCCTTAAATATCCTATGGACTCCATGAAGAAATTAAGCCTATTTCTAAGAATTTTTTTCCAACATAGAATGGAATGCGGGCATCCAGTAAGTGGATTTTGCTGTCCTCTGTACAGCCGATACAAGCGTGTGAGTCTATTTACTGTATAACTAAGGGCAAGAGAGTGCAGATAATTTATGGCCAGGCTATTAGTAATAAAGTAAAGTGCTGTTTGGTTACTTGAAACCAATGGGTAATCTAGAAACCAAAATGTGGCACTAGCCCTGCTAACCCATGTTGTTTAACTGGGTAGATACTCTCACTCTCACGGAACACATTGATGGCCCTGGTTGCTTTACGTACAAAACAAAATGAGTGGTAAATAAATATCAAAACATTATTTTGTTGTTATAAACACAACAGTAAGTGTCGACTGATATTTCTTTGGACGTTGTTGACAGGATGTACAGTGCCTCGCAAGTGCGATGGATCATATTGTTATAACATAACATAAATATAATATTTATGTTCTTTTTGAGTGTTAAAGAATACAAAGTTAGTGCACAATTCCCTTTATTGCGGTACGACAAACTAGGCTGGAAAACCCAGATGTATTCAGTCTGTTCTCCTGTTCTTGTGATTTAGCTGAGGGTCGCCCAGAAAGTAGCAAGGGGGGGGGTTTTATTTTTCTCACACGCTTTAATGTAGGATTAGATCACCATTTAAATATGCACCATAAATATCTCCTCAGGTCAAAACACTGCAGATGTTCAAATCTCTTATTCATATCTAGTGTCGTTCTCTGTGACGGTTTTACTCCATGTGGCTGATCGGGGAGTATTGTGTTTCACATGAGTTGTCTGCACCAAAGTATTATTGTCCTTCATGTCACAGACCAGCACCACACTGATGAACATCATTTTACCTGGGGAGCTTCTGAAACGGGGCAATTCACGCTAGGAGCGCTGCACTTTCTCCCCTTAAAGTTTTCACCATTGGTTAGCGGCGAGTTAAGTCGCCTTTGCGGCGGCTGTGCTAGTCCCGAAGAAGGCACTCCGCACCGGCGCAAAGAGATTTACAGAGGCTGGCGGGCCGTTACCACGTAAGTATTTAACTCCAGCTATAGCATGCGGTAGTCTCTTAAAGTCGTGCTAACCGAGTTACGGTTAGTGCTCCTTTAAGTCCCGGTTTGCGCCACTGCGTGAGTACCGGAAGAGCATCTGTTGCACCTTTCGCAGCCTGTTTATCAGAGGCGCGCGCCGGTTTGCACATAGTATTTAATGTACCTAAACCATTCCCATTGCCCCATCCCTGAGTTTGTTCCCACTTGATAAGGATTGTTGTGATCCAAAAACATGTTGTGCTGATAAGTACAATTAAAAGCACATTTTGTGTTGTTAATAAGTCCACCAGTACCTCTATTTTTACTATTTTGTGGGGATATAACGGATGCTTGATTATCCAGTTCAGACTTATACTGTGACCAAGACCATAGATAAGATGCTAAGTTTTCCTTTTGTGTATGGGCCCATTTGTAAACATCGGCATCGCATTTTACCGATACCATCCTATCGATAATGTAACGGAGTGCGGCCGTAAATGTATGCCAAATTATGATCGTTACTAAACAATAATGATCGGAAATTAACAATCAGTTTTAAAGGGTAACTGTGGTCCAAAAATTACTTTAGGTAAATTGTAGCAGAGAATTGCTATTTAATTTCTTATTTCTGTTACATAGTTTTTGAAGATATGCACATTTTTATGTAGGACATGTAAGCATCATCACCAAGATCCCCTGCACTTCCTGCTTCTGCTCGGAAACCACGTGGCAGATCCCTCTTCCCTTTGTCTTCCTCTCCTTGTGGGCCCCATGGCCCCTCCCTTGCAGTCCCCTTGAAACCCCTCTGGCCCCTCTCATGTGCCTTCTTAAAAGTGGTCACTGTAACTCAATTTAACTGTTTTTTTTTCCTGCTTTTCTTGCACCGAGCATGTGCCAACCACAGATTGAGCAGGAAGTAGTTGTGACCGCAGATTCAGAACCTCCCACCCCCCCCCTAACTTTCTGCTACTGTTTTTCTTTTCATATCTTAGGGTGTGCAGACAAAGAGGTAGTTGATGGCTCATTTTAAAGGTAGGAACCTGGCCTTTCATACAAAATCAACATGTGTGGAGACCACAGTTCCCCTTTAACAACCGTTAAAACCGATCATTAAAGGTATCGCTAGAAAGCGATATCGCACCTTACGTATAGGGCTCTATGTGCCTACTGTCCACTGTCTGTGATCAATTTACATTTGTCCCAAAACAATCGCACTTAACTGGATATGAGGCTGACAATGTTGGCCTCGGGAACGATCGCTATACACTTTCTTAAAGGAATAGTTCACTCCCAAAGTGAACTTTCCTTTAATGTATTGATTGAAGCCCGGGAAGTTAAGAGCTAAGCCTTAACCTCTTGTTCTTCAATCAAAACTCTGAGCCAGGGCCGAAGGTAGTATTTTAACTTTTGCGCATCCAGTGCTGCAAACTCCAAATCTCTGACTGCATCCTGGTCTAATTCTCGTTGAGCGGGCATGCACAATAACTTGCTATAGAGAACTAGAACAGGAAAGCGGTAAGATTAAAGAACTAAACTTTAAGTCCAGTTGATCCAACTGAATACCAGATATCCCATGACCGGATGAATAGAACCTTCACAAGAAAATAAACATGTGGTTACTAACCATGAACTTTTTTGGCAAAGAAATCCTTATCTGTATGCCACCATAGAGTGATATGGCTCTTTCTTGTCTTGGAATATTCCATTGATTCCCCTTTATACATTTGTTGCTAGGGCACTCTTGAATCACTAATATTAATTATGTTGGGTAGGGTGATTCATATTATTATAGGCAAATAGTTGGATTCACCACCTGCCTCTGCTCTCATTATTGGGGTTAAAGTCACACTAACTGATTTATCCAATTATTTACTCCAGTTTCTTCCATGTACAACTTTTTTTTGACGACATATCCTGGGAAGTTTAGTACACTTCTTAAATATAATGCAATCAACATCTTGCATTCATGAGGTCCCTGCCCATTGCTGTTAATGCTGATTGGGACACATTCCAGGGTATTTATTAGTACGATATTCGAAACTGTTGAGTTTCGTTCCTTTTTCGACTTTCTGGAAAATTCGAAGATTCGAAAACGAACCCTAGAAGTCTATGGGAAAAATATTTGAAAAGTTCTGTCCATTTTGAGGACAAGCATAATAGTAGGTTACTGTAAATGTCACAGAGACCTGGGGAATGGTCTGGGGAACCCGCAAATATAACCAAAACGTATTTAAAACATCTTTCCTCACGATCGGGCTGTTTTAAAGTTTCCACATTCTATTTTCAAGAGTTACCGCGAATCGATCATTACTTTAGAGGATCGTTTTCGAAATCGTCTACTTTGGATTCCGACTATGTTACTTTTAATTTCCATTTTCGATAATTGTCTACTTTCATTTTTCGATAGTTCTAACTCTACTTTCGATTTCGATAATCGTCTACGTTTCGATTTTCGATAATTGTCTACTTTCGATTTTCGATAATCGTTTACTTTCGATTTCGATAAAAATTAAAAATTTTAAAATCAGGTTACTGAAATCCAAGATTCACAAAGTTTGTGGGTACTACTCAAACCCTCAGATTTGATTCGAACTCTGGGTTCTCTTTTGTTTACAAACATTGACCTTGCAATGCTCATCTCATTTACTTTACAGTACAACAAAAATAAAGATTTGCTGTTCTGCAGACAATTCTCGGATCCGTGAGTAAATGTGTATTATACCATATGCGATAAATATGGAATATCGAATCCACGAGTAAAATGTCTATTAACCTATTCGCAGTAAATATCGATACCGCCAGTAAAATGTCTATTATACCTAAGTAATATTGGATTCTCAAATCTGCGAGTCGCTCATGGTATAGTTTTTGAATGTACGAACACGAGAGCTCGAAGCAGCTCGCATGAGAGTAAAATCGATTTCGAAAGTCCTGGATATTCGAACATGTTCCCCGACCATTTCCCAGGTCCCACACCATTTACATTAAGTTACCATTGAATATTTAATTGTATTTCATTCCAACTTTTCGAACTATTTGACTCCCATTGACTTTAATGGGTCCGTTTCGAACTTTCGAACTTTCCATATAGTTCGAAAGTTTGAAAAGGGACTGAACTTTCTGAAAGTTCGGCCATCTCTACGGAGACTTAATGAGGAAGAACTGGTGGAAGTAGCTGTTCTGTGTGTGTCGAAGAGATTGTTATATTCATGGATTGCAGGTGACAGTTTACTCAATTGATACTCACTTATAAAGAATGTTAAAGGTACCGGATACACCAATACAATACAACCATACCTTCTTAGGTAGTATACACATCACTAAAATAACCAAACATCTAGCTGTAATCAGAGGAGGGAATCCTCCAGGTGGAGATCATTAGCTTGCTGTAATCAATTTAGAATTGTCATTCAAGAGTGATCTCCTCCTCCCCTGATATATATAATAGTTCCAACACTCTGACTGGCACAGGTCTGGAGATGCATCTTTGATTGTTCCCCAGACCTTTCTGTGAGTCAACTTTGACAGATGGGAGTACACAAATCGTTCTCCCTATATAAAGTACTTTATTACAGGGGGCCGACCACAACCGAGGGGAATTGTCTATTCATAATGACCATTTCCGACGGCCGACGCTGATGTTCGCCGCCATCAGAAACATATTGTACTTTGTAAGTTTGCATCCCATAACCGTCCACCTTCTCCATCCCATATTTTTCCTGCACAAATGTTGTGCAGGATAGAATTAACTAGACTAATAGAATTTCAAAATAATGTTCTGGGGATAATACTTTAGAACCTAGAAATAACTGTTTTTTATATTGCCAACTGTAGTTTCCGTAGGCTTAATCCCATAGAATATCTCATTACTGTTCTCCCCCTCTGTACATCACACTAGATCTAGTCTTCCCTCAGGAACATTAGAATGCTCCTTTTAAGACTATGTTGCTCATTGCTGTCAATACTTTCTTAAGTCCCTCACTTCTAATTATACATTTCTAATATACTTTTTTGACAGCTGCAGAAAAATTGCCCTAGCTGATCTGTTGCTTACATAGTCGATGTACACAGAAAAGGAAGGAAGCAATGCCTGCTGGGTGCTTTATGATGGCATGAGATTTTTCATTTGGTATACGGATGGCATTCCATGCTGTATATTATGAATAACGAGCTAAAAAATCTCCTTGCGGGGAGAACGGCAATAAACTACAGTAACTAGAATATTTCTTCAAAGGCACCACAAATTCAGCAGCCTATTTCTGTGAATATACCGTACAATTTCATTCAGCCTTCTCCAACAAGATTTGGAGAAAATATTTCATCTAGAATTGTTTTTTTAAATTAAAACCTCTGGTTGGTTCTCATTGTATTTCCAGAGTCCAGTCTTCTGGAAATTCTGAAAATTGTATTTCTCTCTTCATAATCCAAGAAAGATTATTCCCTTTAGAAGAACTAAGACTATATAGCAGTATAATGTAGAGGTAAACTTCTAATTACCTTTTCTTTTAAACCAAAAAATGTTTTTGACGTAGTCTTATCGCCTTATTAGTTCATTTTTTACCATATTCTTAAACTTAAATCATGACCTATGTACTTTAATAAATTATCATTGATTAATTTTGGCAAAATTGCTATACTGGTAATTAAATATTCCAAATATTAAAACCACACACGAAGGTATATTGTACTAAATACCACTATTTTTTATGTTGTCCTTAGTTAGGGGCACAGCCACCAGTTTAGGGGGCTGCAACTATACTGGGGCCCAGGGCTAATGGGCTCTGATTTTCATGCCTTCCCAAATATATATCATTATCCCAGGAGCCTATGTGCACACAGGAATATTTTTGCCACATAAACTTGTAGATTTAAATAACTAAAACACTTTTATAATATCCATATTCTCTTTGGCATATTTTTATTATGATATGATTTTTAAAGGAATAGGGCGATATTACTTTTTCCAGTAATTTTTTTGCCATTTTATATAGGAATTCTGGGGGAATTGACATACCGAACAATTTATGCCCCATGTGCAACATGTGTAAAGCAACACTGTAATTGACTGGCATAATTATGGGCAAAATATAAATGATGGAGCAAACAAAAAATGACATATGTTTAAGGTGTTTCTAACTGAGGTGACAATGTTCATTGAACAATATATGTAATTATGGGTAAAAATCTCATTCAGGGCAGTTGGTGACACAACAAACAGACTATTCTCTAACGGAATCACAAGGCACATTAAGCTTAGTTCATTTGTTCACTGGACCATTTTCCTGCCTCACACATTAAATTGACTGAAACTTAACAATTAAGTGTAATTTGTGGCTCGTTATAACAAATGAAGCTGCTCCATCAGACAATGCGGCCATGTTTAGCAGATAATTCTTCTTAGAACCTTTCAATGACATGTAGTGTAAAGCAAAGAAGGAAGAGTCATTTTATGTAACATCTAATTGCCCTGAATATGCAAGGTTGGAATTGGAATTGTTATGGTTCAGTCAGGCAGTACTAGATTTAGGCCAAGGAAATGCTATAGCTGAAGATTTCTTCTTAACAATCAAATTACAGAATAAATGTGCGCCTGAAAGTCACACATTAGCATCTTTGTACAAACGTTTAAAGGATATGTTCACTGAGAATTATTTTTAAATTGCTCATTAATGGAAACTAAAACTCCTCCAAACCATCACTGGACCATTTTATTGTTGATCTGCCCCCTATTTCTTTAGATATCCAGAAAGTCAGGTCAGCTGGAAAAGGGAGGGGGATACTAAACAAGTATTGGATTAAAGGCAGACAGCACCACACCCAATGTTTAAATGTATTTAATTTAGTTGAGCAAAGTAATTTTTCAGTATACCCTACTAATAAAGTTCAAAACTTGTATGTATGTAAGTATATGCTAACTACCACAGCCAAGCCCCCAAATGCAACCACATGAAGGCCACGCACCCTGGACGGCCGACGGTCGTGACGCCAAATTTGATCAACAAAAAGCCTGCACGTCACTTGCAGAGTGTGATGTTCGGCTTCAGCAACTCAGACGAAGTTGACTTCAACAAGACAGACACAGATTTTAGAGACACAAGAACAGTGTAATATATGGCTACAACAACATCAAGAGCTGCAGACACAGAACACAGACACTACCTTAAAGTCTGTAAGACATTCCAATTTGCTCCTGGAAGGTTTCAAATATGGACCCTATTGATGATATGATTCACATTTGTGTTATTGTTGCTAAGAAATTAAAAGCAGAGCCTCCTGGAATGTGCTGAAGCAATGAAATGATCCAAACATCATGCCACCCCCTAAACTGCAGGGCCACGTCACCAACACTCATGGGTATGCCCCTAAATGACAGGTGTGGCCCACAACCCCAAACAACACTGTCACACCACCCACACCCCAACTGTTAAGGCACACCCCCAAACATTGCACCCCCAAATGTTTGTGACATGCCCTGCCCCCAGATATTGTGGCCATGCCCCCTGCAAATACCATGCTCCCAAACAACCCATCACACCCATGTCCATGCCCCCCAAAATCACACAGGCATGCCCCCAAACACCACGCCCACACACCCCAACATGATGCCCAGCCCCAACCATCATGCCAACAAACATCGACCCACGCCCCCAAACCCATACCTACATCCCCAAATGGCCCGTCCATGCTTCCAAACACCGTGGCCATGTCCCCAAACATCAGGCCATGCTTTCAAATGTCATGCCCATGCCTCCGTGACACCACACACATCATGACATGCCCCCAGACCATCCACACCCCAGAATGCCCCCTATACAAACCAAAAAAGTTGAGGGGTATGGAATACATGGGCATTACCTGCATTTCCTGGAATTAACACCAGACACACATTGCCCTCATGTCATAACACTTCCAGACAGTTACTATCATGGCACTTTCAGAGCAGAAACTAAATGTATTGATTGGGATCTTTATTTGGACAATTGTGCAAGTGCCAGCAAAGTGACATACTTCTATCTATGTGCAAAAAATAGAGCATGTGCAATAAAAACCACACAGACTACTTCACAGACAGGACAACAGAATAAAACCCGGCTTTAACAACACAAAGAGCCCACATGTTACATGTCTCAGAGACACAAGAAAAGTGTGATGCATGTCAGTCACTCAAGTCTGCGGTATTCAGTTGCATCAACATGTTTTTCCCAGGACCAATTACATGTAACATGTTCAGGGATAGGCTTGCCAAACATTGTATATTTGCGCTCCAAGTGATAACGATGTATATAAAGTTTTATATAAACTTATGTGCTATACGTCCCTCAAGCATGTCACCTCCTCAACTCATAACTATTAAATACGTGACATACATAACCAATTGGCAATTCTTCCCCACCCCTCCGCAAACTGATGGATGTTATGCTACGTATAGCTACTGTATGAAGATCGCTGGCATCCGGAGCCCCTCACCTATGATTAAGTCCTTCTAGGAGGATGAAACACGTCAGTGGGTGCACTTTGTATGTTTTTTAAACTTAGCTTGATGCGTGGCTACTTGGGTGGCCTGATCCTCCTCATGAGGGGGGGGCTTAATACTTCTAGATTCTAGCATTCGATACTGCTACACTCTGAGTGAATTAATTCAGGCTCATGCTATATACTTTTTAATGAGGCTTGGATGCACTTGCACTAGGATTAGGGACGAGGGGCCCTATTTATAAAAGATCGGTATCGTTATCGTAAAATACCGACGGTTATCGTAAAATAACGACCGGGTTTTTTACCGATAACGACCATATTTACCGATAGCAACCGGTATTTACCGATATCGTTAAATACCAGTCGTTATCGTAAATAATGACCGGTATCAGTAAATAACGGTCGTTATCGGTAAATAACCCGGTATCGGTAAATAACGGTCGTTTCGGTAAAAACCCGTCGTTATTTACGATAACAATCGGTATTTTACGATAACGATACCGATCTTTTATAAATAGGGCCCATAGACTAGTAATATCCTACTTAGACTAGAAGAAGCACTGAGTGCTTAGGCATGCCCCACATACTTTTAAGGCAAGCTATTGGGAGAGTTCTCTCCAACTCTTTTTTAAGGGTCATTACAGGTTTTTGTTATCTGATCACACTATGTTATATTCCCCATTCCTATACCCTATCCCTAGGTGTTCCAGACGTGATTGTATAGTGTGTATATGTTTAAACTTTTTAATGTATAACTAAAATAAATGTTGTATTTTATCTTCACTTTAGTTCCCTGGATGTTGGCACTGGATTTGATATGCCAAAGGAGGGTTCTTCTCCTTTTTCTTTATTTTTAGAAATTTACAGGGTTTTAGGCATGGTCATAAATAGAGTCACCATAAACCCCATACCTGAAAGATAATAAGTTGTTGCCTTGCCTAAACTACTTGCTTATAAAGCAATTTATTAGCAATCGTGTCCACGTAATACAATCTAATGTATAAATAGCCGTTACATAAGAGTGTGAATTTCAGAGATGTTTTTGAAAAATAAAAAGTACTGGAGCTGAAAAATAAAGACTAAAGCTGGGTACGGATCTGGGCTTTATCGAAAGATCGGGTCGGCCGTACGCTCGTTCGGAAAGGCCGAAATTTCCATCGGCCCACGCTAGACTCCCTATAGAGGAGTCTAGCGCGGCCAGATGGAAACACACAGTCCGCAGCGTTCTCCTTATGAAGTTCATAGGGAGAACACTCGGGACTGTGTGTATGCAGATCTTGCAGATCCTGTCTGTCATCTTTCAGAAATCTGTGCTGTGTGTACCTAGCTATAGCTACATTAAATGGGTCTATGAGCCATGGCCACTTGCTAACATACATTTCTTAGTCATTAGTCATCAGTAACTTATGTTAACATTATCTTAAATTTAGAGATTTCACATTTGTTAGTTCATAAACGTGCCTTGTCTAACAAATGGCATGGACTAAGGTGGCCGGTGGTAAGTACAGAGGCAGATCAATTTTCAATTGCATGTCATTTCCTAATTTAAAGCCGGTGTTAAATACTCATTATCTAGAGCTTGAAGCTGCTAAGCTTGAGACAGTCCAACTAGCGCGTTTTACACACGATCCACCCACAATCTGATTGCATGTTAAAAAGTGCATACTAGTGTTGGGCAGATGTTCTGGCCACACTGGGTGTGTTGGGCTGTGTTGCGCTGCTATCCTTTATCCGGGGTGCATGCGATCACCATTCAAGATTGGTGGATCGCACTATCATCTGGAAACATGCAGGTCATGCATGCACAATTTGGGTGCGATGCGGTGTGGCCTCAGCCTAAGAGAGTATCAGTGATTGGCTGAATCTCAGACAATCACCGTCGCTGCTGTGGCCAGCCCCTTCTACAGAATAAGCCGTGACCAAACGAACAAGTTCGAGTAAGTACATTTACAGACTGATTTTTAAAGATAGTGTTTCGGGTTGTGGGGGTGTGTTTAACTTGCCTTTAAATAACTGTGTGGTTTGTGGGTGGAGAGATACACTTTAATAGGTTTAATAAGTAAAAACTTTGGGGGGTTTCTTGTAATTTCGACTAGTTCCATAAAATCAGCAGCAGAATAAAACAAGATAGGTTTGTGTTTCTCTAGCACTGATCCCTTACAGCTGAAACTACTTCAAATCATTCTTTATCTACAGCTGCAAGGATTCCCCTTGTGCTAATGTCGGTTTCATCTGGGCACTCTGATTTTCCTTAAATCATTAGGACATTAGAGGTGTTCGAAACCAGCAATTTCTATTCGGTTTTCAGAAATTCAGAAAATTTGATACAGACCCATAGAAGTCAATGGGACACAAAAAATCTGGGTAGATAAAGCATGGTAACTTACAATAGATGGCTCAGGCTCAGGCAAATATGTAGAAAACCACTAGGGATGACCGGTTCGCGGATCCGAACCCGGATCTGCCGCGGATTTATCCCGTTCGCGAACGGCGGATTTTTCCGGATTTTCCGCCTTCCGAACTTCCGATTCGCGGATTTTTCATATTTTCGAAAATTTTTGAAATTACGAGTTTTTACGTATTTTCGATAAATTTTCGAAATTACGAATATTACTTGTATTTTCGAACATACATGAAAACTCGTAATTTCGAAAATTCCCGAAAATACGTGAAACTCGTAATTTCGAAAATTTTCGAAAATACGAAAAATATCGTTATTTCAAGGGTATTTTTATTGTAACGGGTTCGCTGCGGATTTTAAAATTTTCGAATTTTCCCGAAAATTCGCAGATCCTCGAGCGGACCGGATTTTGCGAAGTTCGGACATCTCTAGAAACACACCAATCAACATGAATAAAAACAAACGTCCTGTACATGCCAGCTATTTTCAAGGATCAGCACTGCTCCAGTGCTCTGCATTAATTACTGAATGTTTGCTGAATCATAAAGGGACTATGTTTCAGCAGTAAAAGCATAAGCATTTTAAAGGAATAGTTCACTCCCAAAGCGAACCTTTCCTAATGTATTATTGAAGCCCAGGAGGTTAAGGAGCTATGCCTTAATACAACAGCTATGTTTATGTTTCATGTTTCATTTATTTTCATTTACTAAAACATGTTAAAGCAAATTCTTTCTTTCCTGAGACATTTTCCCTAAGGGACATTTGACCTAATTTTGATTCGGAAGGAAATGATTTTAATAACTGAGAATAAAATAGTTTGATTGGCTGTAGTTGTTTTTGATTCTTCAGTTTAATTTGCAAATTCCTTTTCCATCCACCTGTAGCACAATTTTGTTGTTCCTCTCTAGAACTGGAAAAGGGTTGGATTTGATGGGCTATTGAATCTGCTAATAATATTCAAAGATACAGTTTCTCCATACAGCTATGCAAAGTTATTTATTAACATTAATGATGGTTTTATAATCAAAACGAGACGTATCTCTCCTTGGCTTTTGCACATTTCCAGTTTCTATAAATACCATTTATTTTTCTTTAAAAGGTCAAGGATTGTGAATCATAGAAGATGTCACCTGGAGTGCATTTCATTAACAGACAGTAAGCTCCAGGTGTCCAAAGTTCTCAATGTTGGGATTTCCAGTTCACTTGTTTGCATCTCGTTACAATTACATAATTTCTAAAACACAGATAATGTAACTGGGAAACTGATCACTCTCATAGCCACAGGGACCTACGGTATATATTGTATTCATAGGATATATTGACTGGCCATAATCTACCATATGGTGGGTACATCATCCTTGTGTTGTCAACAAGATGTAATTTTGGTTCAGACTCCACAGTTTCTGTTACTTTTTGTTGTGTTTTGCATTTTGTTTTGATACAACAAACACAATGGTTTAAAAACCTTATTCTTCATTGTGCAATATTAAAAAGGTTAATACAGATGTGCCCTTAATTACTTCACGATTCTAGAATATTAGTTTAGCCTCTTTAGAACAGAGTAATAGTTTAGCCTCTTAAGAACAGAGTAAGTGGGTACACACGAGGGGACCATTTGTCCCGACCGAGCGTGCTACGATCTGCCTGTGTGTACCCACCTAAGCAAATCTCATTCTAACAGTTTAGTGTTAGGTACTTAGCACACTTTCTTAACATACAAATAAGCCTTGTAAAAAGATAACTTCTGGGTACATTGAATCTTCCATTGATACAGTAGCTATTTTGCAAATCTGTTTTAGAGCATTACACCAGCTGTATGGTGCCCAGGAGGAAGAAGGCAGGTGGCTATCTAATTTTCCATTGGCTAGACCGGGGTTTCTCAAACATATGCTGGGGTACACTGGTGTGCCTTAAGAGAGAAGATGTGTACCTCAAAATGGTATTGGAATTATCATTACATTATAATTTGCGTTATGTTGTACTTAATATTTTATATTAATTTCAGTAAAGTCTCAAAACAGTCACTGTAATATAACTTTAAACTACACTACTATTCCAAACAAGAGTATCAGGAGAAAGATTTGCATTGTCAGGTGTGCCCTGGTCTAAAAAGTATAAGAATCCAGAGACTTGAGTATCCCTGTGCCTAAGTGCATATTAGTGATTTTAACTCAGTGAATCTTTTCCATCAAATCTACTGTATGTTCGCTTTTTCCCTTTTGGGTTTTATCATTACCTTAGTAACAATGGTACATTCTCTATGAAATTGTTCTGTAATATATATCTTTGAACTGCAGTGCATACCATCAATAGTGTACAATCCTAATTTTGATATCATCGTCTTTTTTTTCAATTTAGGACAGAAATATTAAACCTTCTCTGTGTGTGTTTTCTTGGAAGCCATAGATATAGTATGTTCTGAATATGAAATGTAACAGAAAAGACACATCTGGGTTAACCAATCAGTTGGTATTAAAGAGCTGAATAAAACAATAGTCTAGGGATAAAGATAATAAAAGCAATTGCTGTAAAGAAAGACAATCCTGTCATCTAGGCTTTGTATAATATTTTAATCAGAACCTATTTCTAGGATTAGATAGAAGCTACAAAGTAGCATAATCTCCAGTTGAACATTAGCTGGTGTGTCTTATCACTTGGGGATTTTAAACTAAAAACAATAAGATACCTATACCGGTCACTTTGATTCTGCAATTATTAGCGTAACTAACTAAGGAAAACTACAGGGGGAATCTATTTTGGTAGTTAAGGCAGCATTCTGGCACCCTGCATACTTATGTTTTTTATCTCCATTCATTGGAATTCTACAGCCCATCCTGGATCATGTCTATATTTAAGATTTTATTGTCCTTTAAAAATGTTACATATTTTCTGAACATGAATATAGAAACTTACCTGTGGTGAACACAATTAATTCCTACAACAAATAACTAAGAGAAAGATCACCTTGTTGGCATCCCACTCCTCTTGCTTTCCACCATGGAACATGGAAAAGTACCTATTGGAATGTTAGCAGTAATCTCCTTTATCAAGTAAAAAGCATGTTTCAGGTGCAGTGTGTCCCTTACCAATTCATAAACATAAAGTGCTTTATGCCTTTCATTAAGTCCACAGCATTTTCCGGTGTAATATACCAAGTGCACAAAATGATTGGGGAGCACGTTTCCTATCGAGTGGAAAACTTGTTTCAAGGCCAGTATTCTCTTCATCAAGCTATATATTTAAAAAGGGTATGCCCTCTTTAAAGTGTACTTAATAAAGGGCATACTATGCCCTGAAAATGTTGTGCACTGTGAAGATTTTTTGCAGTTAAATGCTGTCTGTGTGCTCTTCATAATTGCGTCTGTTTTGTTTAACAGATCATAAAAATTAAAAAACAATATTGGATTAAATTGTGTCTAACACATAATTCATAATGTGTTTGTTTACATATATTTCACTAATAATTAAGTACTGCAAAATGTTTTGCCATCCTTCAGATATTTCAGATAATAAGGCACATGTAAAGCAGCTTTTTGATTAGTGCTAGAAGGCACATTTGTCTTCAGAAAAACTGACATACCAGTATCTATAACTAGGGGAATATTTGATCCAGATGCATTGGTAATCAGACAATTAGGATTGTGATCCTAAATGTATGATTGGGATTGAAATTTAATGGTCACGGTCATAAAATTTAATTGTCAAAGTTGCAGTATATCGATACCGTGCTTTATTATAGGGCCCATAAACTCGAGAATAAGATAAAAGTTCCTATATTACGATATATGCTATACTTTAAAAAGGTTCCAGACAAAGACCAAAATGTCGGTTATTTCATATGTTTGAATACTTTCTTTAAAAAGTCCTTTGATTTATTCGATTTAATTAAAGGGCAAGCCCAGCCCTAAATTGAAAACTTACATATCACCCCCCAAAACCCTAAACAGTATAGTTTGAAATGTGAAATATGTAAGTCTAACCTGAAATCCTGCACAATTCCTGTTTCCCCTTTTTTTCTGCTTCCTGGTTCTTCCAGTTAGCAACTGTCAGTTATGGATTTGACAGTTGACATCACAGCCATGCTGAAATGTTAACCCCTATCTGCCTCTTCTGAGCTGCCCAGGCTCAGTACAGGTTTCTAAATGGCTCAGTTTCCTGAGGCCTCCAGAAGCATAGCAGGCATACAGTAATGAATTCATAGGATAAAGTATGATATTCAACATATTTAAAGAGGCCGTTCTTTCTAAAAGATGTTCTTATGAGGGTGGAGTTGTCCTTTAAATGTGACACCATGTAGTGACACCAAGGCGTGAGTGTGTGCCATCTGCTTGGTGGATAAATTGGTGCAGGCAGTTAATTACAATCTCCAGGAAATACCCTGGTCAAGACCATCCATGACTAAAAAGTAGAGTTTTCCGAAAACAAACCCATAGAAGTCTATAAGAGAAAAAAATGTAAAGTTTCTGTCCATTTTGAGGGACAAATAGTAATGTAGGTTACTGTAAATGACACAGAGACCTGGGGAATGGTCTGGTCAACCTGTAAATATAACTAAAACGTATCTTAAAACTCTTTCCTCATGGTCGGGCTGTTTTCGAGCTTCCGCATTCTATTTTCGAGAGTTACCGGAATCGATCATTACTTTCGAGGGTTATTTCGATAATCGTCTATTTTTGATTTTCGATGATTGTCTTTTTCAATTTTTTGGTAAAAATTGAAAATTCGGAAAATCCAGGTTCCATGAAATCTGAAATTTTCGTTGGGACTTCGAAACCCTCAGATTCGATTCGAAACTGGGTTCTATTCGTAAACATTACATCTCTACTAAAGAGTCTACCTGTAAGAGCCAGGAGCTGCAGGAAAGAGCTAGCAGGATTGGGAAGAACAGCAACCGCGTGGGTTTTACAGTTTAAGGTACTCTAGCTGTATGCAAAATCTAATTTACGGGGTGGGCATGCCGTTTAAGTAATAATAACGTCTCCCTAAAGTAAGTAATCCACTCCAAATCTTGCCAAATCTTTCTTACAGTACAGAATAGATAACTCTGATCTCACAAGGTTATGGATTGCATCACAGATCATACTTTAATAGTCTTTAGTTTGAAAGATGCGGGGAAACATAGATTTATAACAGCTGGATACTGCTTCGCACACTTAAACCAATGGCAAAAGTCCATGTAATAAATAAAGCCTAATATTTTTTATTTTGTTCAAGATTCTAAATATTGACCCTGTTTGCTGTTTTTCGGTATGTGATGACAAAATAAATAGATGTTTCTTTTAGTGGAAAGGCCAGCTGTGAGATGACATTAACATACTCTCTGTAATGAATCCCACAATGTAAGCAGCAACAGGCCAAAAAACAGCAAAGGATGTTTAATTATTTAAACGCTAAAGGATGCTGAATACATAACAAGTAGTAAAGGAAGAAAAATACTCAGAGTTTCATTTTCAGACATGGCGAGGCTCTTAATACCTTCTATGGCTCAAGTTTAAATCTAGGCATGGCAAGACTTTCAATATTTTCTATGGAAAAAAGGAAACATGAGATATGCTGTAATGTTTCCTTTTAGGGGAGAGAAATCTATACATTTAAGACCAGTACAAATCATGTAAAATACAAAAAGTAAAGGTACATACATACAACTCCCGTGAAGTACAGGACAAAAACACAGAAAAGGGGGTGCTCTGATTCCAGGATTTAGTTATGGTGTTTCATCATACACATTATCATGGAAGAAATGTGGCCAAA
Organism: Hymenochirus boettgeri; assembly: GCA_019447015.1. NCBI lineage: Eukaryota > Metazoa > Chordata > Amphibia > Anura > Pipidae > Hymenochirus > Hymenochirus boettgeri. The sequence goes on along the minus strand of JAACNH010004995.1, from coordinate 3,089 downwards.
CCCTTCAAAATTGTAAAAGGTTCCTTTGGCAATGGGTTATAATTATAAAGAGCAGTCACTTTCAGTTATAATTGTGCTTGTTAAAATTCCATTTCTTCTTTACCCAAACTTATGAGGAGGAGGTGTTTATTGTATGGCCAAATTCTTAATGTCAGATCCAGTGCATCCCCCCAAATCAAAAAAACTCTAAGATAGATCATATGGAACAATTTTATAAATGCGTTGTGCCCAGACTGATATGGGTTTTCTGCCAGAATGTTCTGTGATACTAATGCTGCGACTGATTTTCACATTTCTGATCCTTTAGACATGTTTCATCAGTAGCATCACCGTAGCATCATCCTGTAGAAATAAGAACAAATGTATATGAACTAGAAAGAATAAGTAGCAGCAGGGATTAAAAAAAAAGATCATTCTGCAATTGTGTTCTAACTTATATTTAAAAATGAATTAAGAACATTTTCCAAGGATGGATCTCATTTACAAAGCAAGACTGCCTGTGTGCATTATTGTGCAAACGTTTAAGGATCTCCATTTAGATCCCACAAAAATGTATATTTTGGTGGGTCTAAATGGAGATCCTAAACGTTTGCACAATAATGCACACAGCAGTCTATTTAAAGGGAAACTTACCTGCAGTCATTTTTTTAATGCCTGATGGGACTCTAAAGTAAAAATGGAAGGTAGAAGGGGGATCTCCTATATCTCTGAAAATTTTTCCTTTTCTATATTTTTCATGCTGCCAGTAACATGTTATTATGCATTTTTCCTCTCTGTGTGCCCACCCCCTTCTAAAACTGAGGCACGCTAGAGTGTGGGGCATGTCAGTGGAGATGATCTGTGCCCCCAACAGCCATACGTCACATTCACCCATGATTTTGGTGAATCTGGGAACAAGTTGCGCTAACTGTTATTGAATTAGTTAGGATAGATAGATAGATAGATAGATAGATAGCAGACAGACAAATGATATATAGATAGATGATAGATAGATAGATAGATAGATAGATATATGATAGATAGACATACAGATAGATGATAGATAAATAGATAGATAGATTGATAGATAGATGGATAGTAGATAGAGATGAAGTTAGATAAATAGAAAGATAGATAGACAGACAGACAGATGATGATGGAAAGACAAAGATAGATAATGGACAGACAGACAGACAGATAGATAGATGATAGATAGATATAAATAGATGATAGACAAACAGACAAATAGATAGACAGATAGTTGACAGAAGATGATAATAGACAGACAGACAGATGATAGATGGAAAGACAAAGAGATAGATAGATAGATAATAGACAGACAGACAGATAGATTGATAGACAGATAGATGATAGATAGATAGATATAATATAGATGATAGACAAACAGACAGATAGATAGACAGATAGTTGACAGATAGATGATAGATAGATAGATAGATAGATAGATAGATAGATGATAGATAAATAGAAAGATAGATAGATAGACAGACAACAGACAGACGATAGATAGAGAGAGGAAGAGAGAGAGAGAGAGAGACAGACAGACAGATGGACAGACAGACAGATGATAGATAGATGATAGATATAGATAGATAGATAGATAGATAGATAATAGATAGATAGAAAGACGACAGACAGACGATAATGGAAAGACAAATAGGTAGATAGATAGATAATAGACAGACAGACAGATAGATGATAGATAGATATAGATGATAGACAACAGACAGATAGACAGATAATAGATAGATAGAAGAGAGAGGGAGAGAGAGAGATGAGAGAGAGAGATATATAATAATATTATTCAATTCAAACAGAAAGCACCATTTATGGGAAAAGGAATCACTGCAGAACTGACCCTTGGAAATCTGTGTAGAAAATGGTTGTAGGTTGACTGGTGTCCTGTACTGATCTGTAGGGTGACTCATGTCCTGTACTGATCTGTAGGTGACTGGTGTCCTGTACGATCTGTAGGGACTGGTGTCCTTACCGATCTGTAGGGTGACTGGTGTCCTGTACGATCTGCTCAAGCCTATGACTAAGAGCGTGGGGTACGCTTGAAACGCGTCATGCGTCTATGTGTTTGTAATTTTTTATCTAAGTCCAAATAAAGTTCTTTTTTATTGAATCCGGGTGATCGAATTATATCATTTGCTGTTAAGGAGTGCGGACCTTTATCCCCTACAAGTGGAGCAGAGGAGTGCTGATCTGTAGGGTGACTGGTGTCCTGTACTGATCGTAGTGACGGTGTCCTGTACTGACCTGTAGGGTGACTGGTATCCTGTACTGATCTGTAGGGCGACTGGTGTCCTGTACTGATCTGTAGGTGACTGGTGTCCTGTACTGATCTGTAGGGTGACTGGTGTCCTGTACTGATCTGTAGGTGACTGGTTCCACTGATCTGCTCAAGCCTATGACTAAGACGTGGGGGTACGCTTGAAACGCGTCATGCTCTATGTGTTTGTAATTTTTTATCTAAGTCCAAATAAAGTTCTGTTTTATTGAATCCGGGTGATCGAATTATATCATTTGCTGATTAAGGAGTGCGGACCTTTATCCCCCTACAAGTGGAGCAGAGGAGTGCTGATCTGTAGGGTGACTGGTGTCCTGTACTGATCTGTAGGGTGACTGGTGTCCTGTACTGACCTGTAGGGTGACTGGTGTCCTGTACTGATCTGTAGGGTGACGGTGTCCTGTACTGATCTGTAGGGTGACTGGTGTCCTGTACTGACTGTAGGGTGACTGGTGCCCATTTTGTAATCTTATTTTTAAAATAATGGTTAAAATCTTTTTGCTCTTTTTTCTTTATTGTCGTTAAAATGGAGAATGGAACCAAATATATCCCTGAGGTTACATTCCCCTTCTGTGTATTTACTGTACATAAGATGATATTTAATAATTTCCACATCACAAATAAGCTACATGTTTTGTTTTACTTATACCAACCTCGCTGTGATATGTGGGATCTTTTAAAGGAAATATGCATTAATGTGTAAAAAATCAGCACTGTCCTAGATTTGTCAAAAAAAGATTAAAATTCAGGCCTGAAAAGTATTCCTCACTATTTGTTGCAATAAGATAGATGGGAA
>JAACNH010004994.1:0-21881 GCA_019447015.1 Hymenochirus boettgeri | reverse complement strand
CAGTACCGTGCCATGTAATGAACATATCTATATTTTACAGCAACATTGTTACAGTACCGTGCCATGTAATGAAATATCTATTTTTACAGCCACATTGTTGCAGTACCGTGCCATGTAATGAACATATCTATATTTTACAGCCACATTGTTACAGTACCGTGCCTTGTAATGATTGTATCTATATTTACAGCCATATTGTTCAAACACCGTGCCATGTAATGATTGTATCTACATTTTACAGTCATATGTTTACAACACCGTGCCATGTAATGATTGTATCATATTTTACAGGCATATTGTTACAATACCGTGCCTTGTAATGATCGTATCTATATTTTACAGCCATATTGTTACAACACCGTGCCATGTAATGATTGTATCTACATTTTACAGTCATATTGTTACAACACCGTGCCATGTAATGATTGTATCTATATTTTACAGTCATATTGTTACAACACCGTGCCATGTAATGATTGTATCTACATTTTACAGTCATTAGTTACAACACCGTGCATGTAATGATTGTATCTACATTTACAGTCATATTGTACAACACCGTGCCATGTAATGATTGTATCTATATTTACAGTCATATTGTTACAACACCGTGCCATGTAATGATTGTATTACATTTACAGTCATATTGTTACAACACCGTGCCATGTAATGATTGTATCTATATTTACAGTCATATTGTACAACACCGTGCCATGTAATGATCGTATCTATATTTTACAGTCATATTGTACAACACCGTGCCATGTAATGATTGTATCTACATTTTACAGCCATATTGTTACAATACCGTGCCATGTAATGATTGTATCTACATTTTACAGTCATATTGTTACAACACCGTGGCCATGTAATGATTGTATCTATATTTTCAGTCATATTGTTACAACACGTGCCATGTAATGATGTATCTATATTTTACAGCCATTGTTACAGTACCGTGCCAAGTAATGATATGTATCTACATTTACAGTCATATTGTTACAACACCGTGCCATGTAATGATCGTATCTATATTTACAGCCATATTGTTACAGTACCGTGCCAAGTAATGATTGTATCTACATTTTACATCATATTGACAACACCGTGATTGTAATGATCGTATCTATATTTTACAGCCACATTGTTACAATAGTGCCTTGTATGATCGATTATCTATATTTACAGCCATATGTTACAGTACCGTGCCAAGTAATGATGTATCTACATTTACAGTCATATGTTACAACACCGTGCATGTAATGATTGTATCTATATTTTACAGCCATATTGTTACAATACTGTGCCTTGTAATGATTCTACTATTTTACAGCCATATTGTACAACACCGTGCCAGTAATGATTGTATCTATATTTTACAGCCAATGTTACCATACCGTGCCATGTAGATTGATTATATTTTACAGCCATATTGTTTACAACACGTGCCAGTAATGATTGTATCTATATTTTACAGCCATATTGTTACAATACCGTGCCATGTAATGATTGTATCTATATTTTACAGCCATATTGTTACAACACCGTGCCATGTAATGATTGTATCTATATTTTACAGCCATATTGTTACAATACTGGCCTTGTAATGATTTCATCTATATTTTACAGCCATATTGTTACAAACACCGTGCCATGTAATGATTGTATCTATATTATACAGCCATATTGTTACAATACCGGCCATGTAATGATTGTATTTATATTTACAGCCATATTGTTACCACCGTGCATGTAATGATTGTATCTATATTTTACAGCCATATTGTTACAATAAGTGCCATGTAATGATTGTATCTATATTTACAGCCATATTGTTACCAACACCGGCCATGTAATGATTGTATCTATATTTTACAGCCATATTGTTACAATACCGTGCCAAAATGATTGCATCTATATTTTACAGCCATATTGTTACAACACCGTGCCATGTAATGATTGGATCTATATTTTACAGCCATAAGTTAACAACACCGTGCCATGTAATGATTGTATCATATTTTACAGCCATATTGTTACAATACTGTGCCATGTAATGATTGTATTATATTTTACAGCCATATTGTTACAAACTGTGCCTTATAATGATTGTATCTATATTTTACATGCCATAAAATGACAATCATAATGGTTATTATACACCCTTATGATTGCAAGGTTACCAAGCAAACACTTTATTATCATGAAAATTATATTGAATTATTGTAAAATTTAGCTTGTTACAGCTCTTCAAGATTGGAAACAGTTTTACAAATCCAAAGTGGTCAACTGATGCCGAAGAGGAAAAGAAAACCCTAGAAAAGGACACTAAAGAACTAAGGCTTATCTTCAAATGTGTGGATTCCAATAAGAGAGGGTAAGTTTGATCTGTAATCCTGTAATTGTCTGTCACAAACTATGGCATGGTACGCATGGGGATATCCTTCATCCTGGGCGGTACTTCCGACCGGTTGGCCAGGACAATTACTGACACTCGTGGGGAAAATTAGCTGTGGTCGACAGTTTGTCGCGACCACGTGTGTAGTCCAGAGATAACCAGGTGATTGCCTGGGGGTTCTGACGTGCCTGAATTTCTGCGGACTGAATTATTGGATGGTGTGTATTCAGCTTAAAGGCCACATTTAAGATCACTATCACAATGGCTGGTTACAGTCACAACACATAAAAACATAAGGGGCCACACCAGATCACAGTATTTGTGATATTATCAATCGCACAAATTTGGACCAAACAGTCCAGTAACAAAATGGGGCAATTTGCTCAGCCCGATTTTGGCCATGGACACCACACACAGTGCCAGGTATTGGACAATAATATTAGTATGTCTATAGCCACCACTACAAAAGGGTGATACCATTGGTATTGCTGCGTTAATAGCCTCTACAAGGGGGCAAAATCCGTCATTAAAGTATTAAAGGAGCATGCGGCCCTGTGGAGCAGGCATCACTAAAATTAATGTAAAACCCTTGCTAAATTCGGGGCACATTAATTAACCGGGTTAGTAGAAGAGTATGGGACGTTTATATATTTATGACCATGCGGACGTACAAAACCATACGGTGCTAGAGTAGCGAAATGGTATTGTATAGGCGATCGTACAATTACAATCCTGATAAAAATTTACAATCACAAATGAATGGTGTGATCAAAATTTTACAACCCTAATCATATTTGTGTGATCGTGGTCATAAAAATAGTCAGGGTTATTCAATAAAAGTCTTATAGTTAAAAATGGTGGTAATTTTGCCCCGACCAATTAGATGTTAGCTTTCAAATGTTAATTAGCACCATTTTTAATGATAAGAACTTATTAAATCCCCTGACTGTTAATGGTGTGGTATTGCAAAATATGGATACTGCACCTTTATAAATATGCCTAGGTAGCATGGGTTTTTGCTAATTTCTCAGTATGGGCATGTCCACCCCCCAAAACTAAAACTGAACCTTCTACTGGCCCCACTGTGTAATGTTCGAAAATCCTTACCTACTGCTCAGCTCCTTATGGTTCTCCTGTAATGGTGTTTAAAGTCCTAGAAATTAAAGAGTAGGAGCCATTTCTAGTGTAATTTGTTTCTGCCTGTAACTGTTCCTCATCAAGGTTTCTATGAGGGCAAGCATGCTCAGTAATCACTATGAGGCAGCATTGAAAGAGGGAATTTCCCATCATGCAATTTACTTCATTTGCATGAACATTCTAGTTATAGCAAATCTGCACACAGCAGAGGATAGTTCAGATTGGATATCTAAGATGACGATTTTTTTCAGTACAGATGCCCTTTATACCTGTAACCTTAAAGGGCATGTCCACCCCAAAACATAATTAAACCTACTACTGGCCCCACTCTGTAGTGCATAAAAATCCTTACTACATCCCTGCTCCAAATAGCTGCCCTGCTATGCCCCTACAAAGTCCCAAAAACCTGTCCACCAGGAGACTGGCAGAGTCCATATAGGACTCTGCCTCCTATCTCTCTCCGGGAGAATTTTGTTATGCGCACTGCAGCCTTCCCTTCTCCCCCCCCTCGTGTAAATTCCCTTTGATATATAGTGAGCTCCCCCAGCCCCAACCACTATAATAGATTTTCCAAAGACTCCCTGAACTCTACTTACCTTAACTCTCTCCCCCGGCGTTCTGTGCAGTTGACAGCCGCATCCACGATTGGCTGCCTCTCAGCCAGGGCCGTTTTTAGCATTTTAGTGCCCTAGGCGCCCCCCCCCCTACGTGCGCGCCCCCCCCCCCCCAAAAAATGGCCTGTCAAACTAAAGCTGGGTTTCCTCCTTCTGCTTCTGACACGGTCTATTTGACTGTTCTTATAGTGGAACCACTTTACTAGTTGGTAAGAGGCACACGCGATATATATATATAGAAAACAAATTTGAGCTGCACAACATTTTCTGAAGAATATAAGGCTTTTACAATAAACGTTGCCGTTATATATGTGAGCATTTATTGATAAAAACCTTTATTTTCTTCAGAAAACTGATGTGCGGTTCAAATTTGTCTTACTAAAGAGTGTGTGGGACATTGGGTGTCCCTTTAAGAGATTCACACCCTTGCTTTTAAAGGAACATGATTATGGGGTCAAATTTATAAAGAAGTGGTATTGATTTTTAGTACATTTACAGCTACCGTGTGTTTAAAATATGGCCTAGGGGCTGCTGCTTTGCTTTTTTGTCTTTAATATATATATATATATACCATTGATAAACTGATTCAATTTGACATCAACATGCTACTTGCACACAACAATAAGATCATGTAGTACTGATAACTATAGAAGAAGGGAAAGGGTTAATGTAAAATCCCAGAATCCCAGTTGGACTTGCAAATCACTTGTTGCAGTTTAACTGATACTGCATGTTTAATTAAAATGGAGAAAGGGCTATTTAACCATTATGCAAAACCTTCTGATTGGTGGACATATCTCCATAGACTGCAAGCACTGCCCACTATAGGAGGAGTCAAATCAATTGCTACACCCATAAGAAACACAAAATGAAAATAACATGATAACTGTTCCAAAAAAATAATGAAAGTATATGGCAAAAGTACACAGGATAGCGCTCCCTACACTAAAGAAACTAACAGGGTATTCAATAAACGTCCTATCGTTTAAAATGGTGCTAACTTTGCCCCAACCAATCAGATCTTATTAACATTTGAAAGCAAACATCTGATTGGTTGGGGAAAAATTAGCACCATTTAAACAATAAGAGCTTTTATTGAATCTCCCAGAAATGTTTTGGGGGTGGACCTGCCTTTGAAAGGACCAGTTACAATGTACAATAGCAACCACTAGATGTCAGTAACACACCAATGTTAATACAGCTCAGGGATCAAAGGAAGTTACAAAATAAGTCAATTAGCTGTTCTAATAGTAGTAAATAGTAAAATAAAATTTAAAAAAGCAATAATTAACCAGTATACAAAAATATGCTTTTGTGAAAAAAAAAATGCAAAAGTATTCCAGAAGTTATACAAAATGAAAAACTAATGAATAAAAATTAAAACTACAACTTCTAACATAAACAAACAAAGAGCAGAAACCTTTAAGCAGAACAAGGGCCATATTTATAAACGCATGGAGGCAAGTTAGTGATACCGTGCGTATGGTTAATGTATGCCAGCGGCTGTAAAGTACAGCCGTAATTGTACATTTATGGCGGCATACGTTAATTTTCGCCTGTAAAAGCCATCTGGTAGTAAAACACCGCAATGGTATTCTATAGGAGATCAAAATATATAGTCGCCTGTCGTAGATTTATGATTGTTATCAGAATTTACGTTCACATCATAGATTTAGGATAGGTGATCATAATTAAAAACCCTCACCTTTAGTTATTTAATGGGAATGTGGTTTCAAATGTTTCCATTTTTTATTTTATTCCAGATTCCTAAATGAGGCTGAAGTCCAGAGGGCGTTAGAGTTGCTGGGATTTGTAATTGACGAGAGAGGCGAAAAACAATAAAACAACAAAATGGATTTAAATAAGGGTAAGCAAATGTCTTGTTAATAGAAAGCCATTTATCAGGATATTGTGAAATAGTCACCCCATTTGATTTCTCGTGTCTGCATTCACAACCGTGATTCCAATTCCCTTTGTCTCAATATCACTGCTGTGGGATTTCCACCTAAGGGGAAGCGCTGATATTCTGTGACACAATCAGTGGTGCAACGTTCACCTTTGGAATGTAACTGTCGTTTTGTGCCTTTTATGTTTACCTAACTATGGTTGCGCCTGTTCAATAAAATATTCTTTCACACAAAAATCCCCCAAGCCCCCCTTCATCTTTACGCCAGCTCTGATAATTCCTGTTAAAGTAGGTTAGTGGAGTGTTTTTCTCTGTTTGAGAATCTTTCATTGACAATGTGAAGCTCAACAAGCTAGGAGAGGAGGCACTAACTCCTTTATCTCCAACCCTATCAAGTCCCACCATCAGCAGATTTCTTCAGATTGACTATGAAAGGTCATTTCAAACAGTTTCTTCTGATTGAATTTCGATTGGGATGATACAACAAAATATAAAAGTGAAAAATGGACCTGGTATGCTGGTAGGCTTTTATTTAATAACCTCAGTATCTGATGAACACATAAAATGATTTAGACAAATCTACTAATAACTTCTGACAGTAAATGTTTGGGGTTATGTTTACTAGCACTATATGTACACATGATAACATGAAAGAAACACATGTTTTTATTTAGAGCGCCAATTAATTCCAGAGAATGATTAGGGTACAGTATAATTATTCAATGAAAATTCGAATTTAGAAATGTAAATATTCACCTTAGTGGTCACCCCCATTTCCTCTGTAACCTCTCTGGGCAGGGTCATCCCTCCTTGTGATCATGGTATTGCTGTAAATAACTCATCTGCGTGTACTCATATGCATTGCCCTTGTATGAATGCATATGGCTTTGTGTTATGTGTACTACCCTTGTATGTAATATGTATGAGTATGTCATTGTATACATCCATAATAATATACATTTGATTGATAAGTAAACTAAAGTGGTAAAATAGAGTCTAAATCCTTGTGCACACATCCCCTGAGGCCATGCACAAGTGTATGAATGTTTGTTTCAGTGATAATTGCGATAATGTGTTGTTAGTCAATCTGCCATGGCGAATCAATAAATGGCACCAAGGGACACATACACATGCGCGACTATTGCCCGAAAGCCCCGTTTGGCACACGTCTATCTTGCGCTTGGGGATTGTGCATCGGGTGTCCCATTGGACGTGTGTACAGATCTTTACTGTACATTTCTCCTATATTCTTAGATAGTGTAAGTAACACACAAACCTTTGGTCAGTTGGATCCCAGAAAAAATGCTATAATTTTATAACGTGGCAAGCGGCACTTATCGCAGATACAAGGGCTGATGTTAGATTTTCCCTTCCACCAAATAGCAACTCTGAGATTGAGACTAAACAAGACATTGTTATATGTAGTGCATGGTTTTCTGTAAAAAAAGAATAAATATCCTTACTACAATAAGGGAAGAGACTAAATATACTATACTACAGTAGGGATAGACTAAATATTCTATACTACAGTAAGGGAATAGACTAAATATACTTATACTACAGTAAGGGAATAGACAAAATATACATACTACAGTAAGGGAAAGACTAAATATCCTTTACTACAATAAGGGAATAGACTAAATATATTATACTACAGTAAGGGAATAGACTAAATTATTTATACTACAGTAAGGGAATAGACATAAATATACTATACTACAGTAAGGGAATAGACTAAATTACTATACTACAGTAGGAATAGACTAATATACTATACTACATTAAGGGAATAGACTAAATATACTATACTACAGTAAGGAATAGACTAAATAACTCTACTAGTAGGGAATAGAAAAACTACTATACTACAGTAAGGGAATAGACTAAATATTCTATACTACAGTAAGGGAATAGACTAAATATCCTTTCTTACAATAGGAATATATAATAAATACTATTACTACAGTAAGGGAATAGACTAAATATCTATACTACAATAAGGGATAGACTAAATATACTATAATACAGTAAGGGAATAGACTAAATATATTATACTACAGTAAGGGAATAGACTAAATATACTATACTACAGTAAGGAAATAGACTAAATATCTATACTACAATAAGGGAATAGACTAAATATATATACTACAGTAAGGGAATAGACTAAATATACTATAATACATAGGGAATAGACAAATATACATACTCAGTAAGGGAATGACTAAATATTCTATACTACAGTAAGGGAATAGATAAATATTCATACTACAGTAAGGATAGACTAAATATACTATACTACAATAGGGAATAGACTAAATATACATACTACAGTAAGGGAAAGACTAAATATACTATACTACAGTAGGGAATAGACTAAATATTCTATCTACAGTAAGGGAATAGACTAAATATTCTATACTACAGTAAGGGAATAGACTAAATATTCTATACTACAGTAAGGGAATAGACCAAATATACTATACTACAGTAAGGAATAGACTAAATTACTATACTACAGAGGGAATAGACTAAATAGTACTTATACTACAGTAAGGGAATAGACTAAATATTCTATACTACAGTAAGGGAATAGACTAAATATTCTAACTACAGTAAGGGAAAAGACTAAATATTCTATTACTACAGTAAGGGAATAGACTAAATACTATACTACAGTAAGGGAATAGACTAAATATATAATACAGTAAGGGAATAGACTAAATATTCATAGACTACAAGTAAGGGCATTAGAATAAAAATACTATACTACAGTAAGGGAATAGACTAATATCCTTTACTACAATAAGGGAATAGACTAAATAATATACTACAGTAAGGGAATAGACTAAATATACTATACACATTAAGGGAATAGACTAAAATACTATACTACAGTAAGGGAATAGACTAATTACATACTAAGTAAGGGAATAGACCTAAATATCTTACTACAAGAAGGGAAATAGAATAATATACTATACTCAGTAAGGGAATAGACAATATACATCTACAGTAAGGGAATAGACTAATATACTATTACTACAGTAAGGGAATAGACTAAATATTACTATACACAGTAAGGATAGACTAAATATATATACTCATTAAGGGAATAGACTAAAATATACTATACTACAGTAAGGGAAAGACTAAATATACTATACTACAGTAAGGGAATAGACTAAATATCCTTTACTACAATAGGGAATGACATAAATAATTATACTACATTAAGGGAATAGACTAAAATTACTATCTACAGTAGGGAATAGACTAAATATACATACTACAGTAAGGGAATAGACTAAATATCCTTTACTACAGTTAAGGGAATAGACAAATATAATATATACAGTAAGGGAATAGACTAAATATAACTACTACAGTAAGGGATAGACTAAATATCCTTTACTACATAAGGGAATAGACTAAATATACTATACTACAGTAAGGGAATAGATTAAATATACTATACTACAGTAAGGGAAAACTAAATATCCTTACTACAATTAAGGGAAGATTCTAAATATACTATACTACAGTAAGGGAGAGACTAAATATCTACTATACTACAGTAAGGGAATATACAAATATACTATAACAGTAAGGGAATGACTCTAAATATACTATATACAGTAGGAATATACTAATATACTATACTACAGTAAGGGAATAGACTAAATATACTATACTACAGTAAGGGAATAGACTAAAATACTATACTACAGTAAGGGAAAGACTAAATATACTATTACTACGTAAGGGAATAGACTAAATATACTATACTACAGTAAGGGAACAGACTAAAATATACTAACTACAGTAAGGAACAGGCTAATAATACTATACTACAGTAAGGGAATAGACTAATATACTATATACAGTAAGGGAATAGACTAAATATACTATACTACAGTAAGGGAATAGACTAAATATACTATACACGTAAGGGAATAGACTAAATTATACTACAGTAAGGGAATAGACAAATATCTACTACAGTAAGGAATAGACAAATATTCTTACTAGTAAGGGAATAGACTAAATTATACTACAGTAAGGAATAGATAAATATCAACTACACTAAGGGAATAGACTAAATAACTATACTACAGTAAGGTAATAGAATAAATATACTATACTACAGTAAGGGAATAGACTAAATATACTATACTACAGTAAGGGAATAGACTAAATAACTATACTACAGATAAGGGAATAGACTAAATATCTATACTACAGTAAGGGAATAGACTAATATCCTTTACTACAATAAGGGAATATACTAAAATAATATATACAGTAAGGGAATAGACTAAATATACTATACTACAATAAGGGAATAGACTCAATATATATACTACAGTAAGGAATAGACTAAATATATTAATACGTAAAGGAATAGACTAAATAACTATACTACAGTAAGGGAATAGACTAAATATACTTACTACAGTAAGGAATAGACTAAATATACTATACTACAGTAAGGTAATAGACTAAATATACTATACTACAGTAAGGGAATAGACTAATATATATACTACAGTAGGGAAAGACTAAATTACTATACAGTAAGGGAATGACTAAAATATACTATACTACAGTAGGGAACAGACTAAATATACTATACTACAGTAAGGGAACAACAATATAACTAAGAAGGACAGACAAATATATAACTTATTAGGAGAATAGACTATATACATACACGTAAGGAATTAGACAAATTACTATACTACGTAAGGGAAGACTAAATATTCTTTACTACAATAAGGGAATAGACTAAATAGATTATACTACATTAGGGAATAGACTAAATATATACTATGACTACAGTAAGGGAATAGACTAAATATTATATACTACAGTAGGGAATTAGACTAAAAAGACCTTTACTACAGTAAGGGAATAGACTAAATATACTATACTACAGTAAGGGAATAGACTAAATATACTATACTACAGTAAGGGAATAGACTAATATCCTTTACATACAATAAGGGAATAGACTAAATATACTATACTAAAGTAAGGGAATAGATTAAATATACTATACATACAGTAAGGGAATAGACTAAATACTATACCTACAGTAAGGGAATAGACTAAATATATACTACAGTAAGGAGATAGACTAAATATCCTTTACTACAATAGGGAATAGACTAAATAACTATACTACAGTAAGGGAATAGATAAATATATATACTACAGTAAGGGAATAGACTAAACTATCCTTTACTACAATAAGGGAATAGACTAAATATACTAACTCAGTAAGGGAATAGATAAAATACTATACTACAGTAAGGGAATATACTAAATATTACTACACAGTAAGGGAATAGACTAATATACTATACTAAGTAAGGGAATAGACTAAATATACTATCATACAGTAAGGATGACTCGAAATATACTACAGTAAGGGAATAGACTAAATATAATAACTACAGTAAGGGAACAGACTAAATATTCTATACTACAGTCAGGGAGGGAAGACTAAATTATACGCAGTAGGAATAGAATAAATATTCTTCAACTAAGGAATAGACTAAATAGACTATACAGTAGGTACTAGACTAACATATACTATACTACAATAAGCGGGAATAGACTAAATAATTACTATACACGTAAGGAAAGACTAAATATCTATACTACAGTTAGGGAATAGACTAAATATTACTATACTACAGTAAGGGAATAGACTAAATACTCCTTACTACAATAAGGGAATAACTAAATATACTATACTACAGTAAGGGAATAGACTAAATATCTATACTACAATAAGGGAAAGACTAAATATTTACTATACTACAGTAAGGGAATAGACTAAATATATTTACTACAGTAAGGAATAGACTAAAACTATACTATAACAGTAAGGGAATAGACTAAATTACTATACTACAGTAAGGGAATAGACTAAAATATACATACTACAGTAAGGTAATAGACTAAATATACTATACTACAGTAAGGGAATAGACTAAATTATTACTATACTACAGTAAGGGAATAGACTAAATATACTATATACAGTAAGGGAATAGATAATACTATACTACAGTAAGGGAACAGGACTAAATTTACTATACTACGTAAGGGGAAACAGACACAAATATACATACTACAGTAAGGGAACAGGCTAAATATACTATACTATAGTAAGGGATATTAGTGGACCTAAATTACTATACTACAGTAAGGGAATAGACTAAATATACTATACTACAGTAAGGGAATAGGACTAAATATACTATACTACCGTGGATAGACTAAATTATACTACAGTAAAGGGATAATAAATAATACTATACTACAGTAAGGGAATAGACAAATAACTATACTACAGTAAGGGAACAGACTAAATATATACAGTAGGAATAGATAAATATACTATACTACAGTTAGGGATAGATAAAATCTATACTACAGTAAGGGAATAGACTAAATATACTATACTACAGTAAGGGAATAGACTAAATATACTATACTACAGTAAGGTAATAGACTAAAATACTATATACAGTAAGGGAATAGACTAAATATACTATACTACAGATAGGGAATAGGACTAATATACTATACTACAGTAAGGGAATAGACTAAATATACCTCTATATACAGTAAGGGAATAGACTAAATATACGTTATACAACATTAAGGGAATAGACTAAATATACTATACTACAGTAAGGGAAGATAAGACTAAATATTATTACATAAAGGGAATAGACTAAATATTCTATACGACAGTAGGGAATAGACTAATATACTATACTACAGTAAGGGAATAGATAAATTACTATACTACAGTAAGGGAATAGACTAAAGATACTATACTATAGTAAGGGAAAGACTAAATATACTTACACAGTAAGGTAATGACTAAATTTACTATACTACAGTATAAGGGAATAGATTAAATATACTATACTACAGTAAGGGAATAGACTAAATATACTATACTACGGTAAGAGGCTAAAGACTATTCTACAGTAAGGGGGGAACAAAAAATATTTCAGAGAATTCTGCAGAAACCGCTTTTAAGTTTTCTGCAGAATTTTTGTTAAGCCCATGCTAAGGGTATTAAGGTAGAGGCGTAACTACCAGGGAGCAACCACAGGGGGGGCAGGGTGCCAGGGGGGGGCCAATATTCTATGTTCCTAGACAGATATTAGCCTCCTCAGAAAACCACATTGATGAAGCACGGATTTGCTGGGGGCCCAGTGATTACTAGTTATGCCACTTGATTAATGGGGAAAACTCATAAAATCTAGTATTAGTTTCGCGCGCAGGTGTACACTTGTTTGAACCACCCCCAGCGTTGTATAGCCTCTCTTTGTATGCCTGTCAGTTTAGTTGTTTGGATCTGTGTGAGTGGGTGTGATTCTTTAGCTTCATGTGTGTTGCGCCTTCTGTTTTAGTTTAAATAATATGTTTAGTCCTTTTCCTTTCCTCTGTTTCTATTTGCCTTTCTCTCCTCTGCTCTGTTCTCATTGGCGTTCTTCCCTTATATATTCTACTTTTCCCCTATCCTTTCTGCCCGTTATAGCCCGTTAGTTCATTCACTTGCTTTGGTTGAATTCTTGCTTTGCTATCTTGGTTTTATCTCTGCCTATATTATCCTGTGTATGACTGTTTGCCACCTGTATTGACTCCTGCCTGTCCCAGACTACTATGTCGCCTCATCCTCCAGTAACGTTGCATCGCTGAGTGACCTTCTGTTTCTGACCTTTTTTGCTCGTCATGACTCCGCCTCTATGTGTGGTACCTCTCTATTGTCCAGCCCTGAGCTGATTGTGTCGGTTGCCTTGTGTGTTCCTTGTTTCCATGCATTCCAAGACTCAGGTCAAATACCCCGGTTGCCCCTAAGTCCAGGGGAGTGGATTAGGAGGAGTGTATTGGAGTGAACTGCAGAAAGGAGTGCAGTTTTAGTTTTTGATTAAGGGTATCTCCACATCATATTTGAACTTTTTCTGGTAGTGTAGGACACCTAGCCACCCCCAACCACCTGTTGTTTGCAAAAAAACTCATCTGGAAATGTACTTGCAAAGCTTTGTTCCCCTGGCATTCTGATCCAGCTCAGCTTGCTGGAAATCCATTGCAGGGGGCCAGACCAGCAGCCGCGTCTGTGACAAGAGGCAGCCAATCACAGAGGCTGCTCCCAGTTGTGCAGAGAACACCGGGGAACACAGCTCTGTAAGTAGATCTACATTATTTACAAACACAGAGTGGGTTGGGGTGGGATAGGGTCCCCTATACCACAGAAATGTTTTTTTCAAAGTAGGGCACAGAGGGATCCAGATGGAGCGGAGGGCAGTGTAGAAAGGGCTCCAATGTGCATGCCAGAAACCTCTCAGAGGGGCAGAAACCTTTTTACACACAGGAAGGCTCCTACTCTTCACTTTCCTGGGACTTTGGCAGACACTGCAGGTGACCATTTAAAAAAAAGGCATAAGGTAAGGATGGTTTTAACATACACAGTGGGGTCAGTAATAGGGGAAATTTAGTTTTGGGGGCGAGCATGCCCTTTAATATAAATTTTTGTGTGTGAAACATAGTACATGTATTTATACAAGTTCACATCATGCCGGGCATTAGGGTGACCTGGATTATTTACTATATTAAAAGTTTGTAAAAAATACTACTACTCATATGTAAATCAAATTGTTTGGGCTGTATTTAAAATCTTTTCCCCATGGTCCATAATGTGACATGCATAGAAAGGTGTACACAGGCCAATGGAGGACTTTACAATTAAAGATATGGACAAATATCCAAAAGGATTATGAGCAGCACACCTATAATAGTGAATTAGTAGCAACGTTTTTATGGGGGAATTCCCTCTTCATCAAGGAATTCCCCTCCCTCTCTCTCATCAATTTTTTATCCTTAATATTTGAATAATACCCCAAGGTAAGGGTTACTGAGAGTCTAGGGGTGGATGTGCATTGGGAACTTACTAAGGTTGGAAAGTCCCAAGAATAATTAAAGGTAGAATGAATAAAATTAGTGTGCGACAGAATGTTACAAGGTTCACACACATTGACAAAAACCAATATGTGCCAACTCTTTCCAGGGCAATAAATCCCAATAATCACAAGAAAACTTTAAGATTGTGCTACAATGAGATATATTATTTGCAGATAGGTACTTACAGAATAACCGAATATTCTAGTAAGCTTCAGAACAGTTCTGCCCAGACCCTGGTCGGGGGGGGAGTGGTATTTATGGACATTACATACATGTGGACATACATGAGGTGGACAATGATGTGGTTGTATACGTCACTGAATATAAATAAACTGCATAGTTGAAAAAAAAAGAGGAAGTTCATGTAAAAGTGTATAAAAGCCTACATTTCTTTCATAGGGGCTCTTGGGAATGTAGTTAGGTACTAAGTTGGTCCTACCAAACCTCTAAATGGTGGCATCTATAAATTCAGCTCCCACAAATATAAATTAAAAACAAGAACAACAAGAAAAAGACAATTCTTGAATATTCCAGAATGACACAGAAGGTAACCTACATGTAGCAATTTTACATACCTTTACATCTATGATTTTCTGATATGGTCTGTTGGCTTATCAATTATCTAATGTACATGTTACAGGAGACTTGGATTTTGTGGATTTCAAGATCTTGTAGCTGACTGGCATGGGGAACAACCAGAGACTTTACAGGAGCTCAAGAAAGGATTTTCCATTATTGATTGTGGTAAGAGATGGGAGGAACCACAATATTTAATCATTTACTAAAAATTTTTCTAGATATCGGCTTGGAAAAACAATCAATTTGGAAACAAAGCAAGAATTTGCACTCTCTGTTTCTTTAAAGATTGCGCTACTCACAGCCCGAGTGTTCTCCCTATGTAACATAGTAAACATAGTAATTAAGGTTGAATAAAGACTTAATCCATCAAGTCCAACCTATTACCCTCCTAACAGTTGATCCAGAGGAGGCAAAAAAAGGCTAAAAAAGGGGGGGGGGGAATTCCTTCCTGACTCCAAACGGCAATCGGAAAGTATCCCCGTTACCAAACCAGATCTAATGCATTAATACAGTAATTTCTCAATATGTTTTAGTTTTAAAAAACTTATCCAGGCCTTTTTAAAGCTATTCAATGGAAATGCCATTACCACATCTGCTGGAAGACAGTTCCACAGTTTCACCGTTCTCACGTAAAGAAACCTTTCCTAAACTGAAGATGATGAAACTTCTTTTCTTCAGCCTTAAAGGATCCTTGATAAACGTAAAGCATAGGGACTGCACATTTCCCTCTGCACGGATGACTCCCGATGCTTTAAGTAAAGGATGATGACTGCGGCCAAGGGAAATTTCTGGCATTTCCAATTGACCACAAGGTGATGTTTAACATTAGTGGGCCTTGGGAGTGCTCAGAAACGCAAGACAACACTAACGTAAAAGGGCAATACGTTGGATCCGATGGTATCGTCCTTTTATCTTTACTGTGTGTACCCACATTAAGGGACAAAAAAACTTCAAGTGATTGAATTTTAAGCACTTTATTTTTATTTTTACCTCCAATATGGTGGAAATACCAAGATCATCACTGTGCCATCAAAGTGCATAAAGCTGTCTGTCCACATGGTAGACATTATTATATAATTATTTATTATATAATTGCCAAACACTTGTTTCTATGATGAGTAGAATCAGGTTTTCTTGCTATTCTTTACCTAATTCCCCACATTGAAGAATTATACTTTAGAAAAGAAAACATCTGACACATGTACATTAGACTGGAAGAAAACTATTTATTGATGAGAGAAGCACACAGCATTTTAGGCCTTTGTCAGGTAAAAAAAACACCAGACAAAAGGGCATAGTACATTTTAAACCTTGTGTCTTGACACAATAAAGCCCAGCAGAAGAAGACGTGCACAGAGCGATTGTCTTTTGGATCGTGGTTGGGATTTTGCTGCAACACATGCAAATCAAATTTCCATGTGGGAATGTGCAGCCTGAAAACTAAAAAATGGGGTGTACATGAGTATTTTCTGTACTTCATGGGGGGAAATACCAGGAAACACCGTGATATCACAGCATATACCACAATTTCATCCACTTAGTGCTGGCCTGAGAAGGCACTGAAACGGCGTGGGCTAGAGAAGACAAGATGGTCCAGTATTTTACTTGGACAAAGTTCGAAAACATTTTTAATATAGATGGGCGAAACTGCCAAGGTTTCATTTGTTTTCGGATCTGGGAAAATCCCGAACATCCGAAAACGGAACTTAAATGTGGGACCTCGGATCGCGTTTTCAAATCTGTTATCGAATATCCAAGTTATTTTTAGTTAATTTTCGAATAGCCTTGAAGTTCGAAATCCTCAAATACGATGGACTATATTTCGAGTTCCCGAACGTATAATCGAACGTTCAAGGCTATTTCGAGAGAATTTTCACAAAATAGCTTGAACGTTTGATTTAAAAATCAAAAACATGGTCTGAAGTCTCAATCGAATGATCTAACCGCTTTCAGTTGTAACATTCGGATTTCAGAACCGAGGAGTTCTGGGTCGGGTCCGAGCCGGACCCGGATCCCATGTATAATTTTTAATACCTTTAATAACTAAAAAGTTTTGAAATGTGCCTCTTTGTTTTGTCTTTACAGTAAAGATGGTTAAAATTACCATGGAGGATTTAAAGAAGGATCAGGGTTAGCAGAGAATTATCTTCACATCAAGAGCTTGAAGAGATGGTAGCAGAAGCTGATTTGAATGGGACCAAGCGATATGATCTTAGTGAATTATTGAGAGTGATGATGAAAACCAACGTGTTTTAGAGACAAACAATATAAATTAAACTGCACATCATTTTATATACAATTATCTTCTGTATATTGCTTTAAACAAACATGCACTGAATAAAATGGTTCTCCCTCCTTTATAAAGATAAAAGAAAAAACCACAGTGATATTTAAAGGGGAACTGTGGTCTTCCATTTTGTATGTGCCTATGGAGGCAGCCATTGATCACCTGATCATCTGGCCGCCGCATTTACTGTTGTCTTTAATGCTGGGAAAATTTAATTAACATACAGAAATGCAAAATTAATTTATAATTCCCCGAAGTCTCTTTACCATTTGCATAATGAGAAGGGAGTTGTGGGGAAAACTCTCCCTAACTCGTTGACTCCTGTAAATCTTATTTTTCAAAGCCCAGCATAAATAAAAGTGTATATGTTTACACATGAATACCAAATAAATATAGGCAGTGGTATGCACTATATTTGATGTGTTTATAAAATATGCCTGTATATATTTTGAACTATTTTAGAAGGTATTTGTCAAGAAAAAAAAAAATCAGATTTCTGGCCCAATAATTAAAAAAAATGATAAGAAAAAAGTATTTTTGTCCTTCGTTAATATATAACATAAATAGAGAACTACACAGCAGTAGTGATGTTTTAATACCTGTCACCAAATACAGAGGATCTAAGGCTCACCAGGGCTGAAGGTAGCCATGGAGCCTACCCCAGCCAAGGATATAACTAGTCCAACAGCTATCTTTTGTAGCCCTTATGCCTAACTACACTTATCAGTGCAGCAGCTAATCCCAACTAGGCTGCAATTCAGATCTCTTGCATTTTATAGTGTCTCCATACACACCTTTAAAATCTGATGGTCTAATTTAAATCTGATTGGATCGAGGGTATTGGACCAATCAGATTTAGGGGGTGGGGTATAGGATTGGGCCAATACCCAATATCCATCAGATTCAAGATTTAAATCAGACCAATCAGATTTAAAGGTGTGTTTGGAAGACACTATAAAATGCAAGAGATCTAAATTGAAGCTAGTCTTGACTTAGCAGCTATACATGATAAGTTGTGGTTTGTATTAGGCATAAAGGATACAACAGTTGACTGTTGGTCTAGTATATACCTGGCTGAGTAGGCTCAACCAGCTCCCTTCAGCTCTGTTGAGCCTTAGATCTCCTTGCTTGGTAATAGTATTAAAACAGCACTACTGCTGGATAATTCTTATTTGTATTTTAGAGCAGGCCTATCAAAAAATCTTTAAATCTTACATTTTTTAATTAATGAACTAGAAAACTGATTTTTTTTTCTGGGCAAATTCCTTTATATATATAAATATATTTATAAAATCAACATCCATATATATTTAGTATTCATGTGTAAAAATATGCTTTTATTCATTCTAGGCTTTTAAAAAATAAGATTTACAAGGAGCTCAAGCGAGTTAGGGAGAAGTTTTCCCCACAAACTCCCTTGCTCCTTATGCAAATATGGGAAAAAAGGAGAAGTCTGGGGGAATTATAATTTGATTTTTGCATTTCTGGATGTTAATTAGAATTTCTCAACAGAAAAGACAGCAGTGAGCATGCTCCAACCCTAAACCAAGGCGGCGGTCAGATGATCAGGTGATCAATGGCTGCCTCCATAAGGCACAAAAAAATGGAAGACCACGTTCCCCTTTAAGAGAAACCAGTGTATTAAAGGAATTATTCTTCTGTGCTTGTCTCCTGACTTTTCCATGCACAGAAGCAAGCAGAAGGGACAGCCACAACAGTGATTGGCGGAGACATTGCATCTCACTGTTGCAGGCTGCTGGTCTGGCCCCTTCTGCAAGCACGGAAAAGGCACGGAAGAAGGCAGTGTGGGAACTATATGAACGATATTAAATAAGGGGCCACTATAGTGAAAAAATAATTTGCTTATTAATCTATAAATTAATAAATGTAAGTAGCAGATACTCTGAGGTTTGTGTGTCGCTGCATTCCTTTGATACAGTAATGAGGTTTGCTCAGGCTCAGTATCTCTCTCCCAATCTTAAAGACACCTCCTTTCCGGACTGCACAGCATTTTAGGGCATGTCCACCCCCAAAATCAAAATTTAACCTCTACTATGGCCACTGTGTAGTGTTCAAAAATCCCACCTACCCCTCTGCTCCAAACGGTTCTCCTGTAAGTCTGTTAAAGTCCAGAAATTAAAGAGTAGGAGCCAGTTCTGGTGTAATGTATTATGCCTCTAACTGTTCCTTGTAGAGGTTCTATGAGGGCAAGCATGCTCAGTAATCACTATGACGGCAGCAAAGAATTCATCATACAATATGCATGATTTGCCAATGATGAACAATGTGTCCATTCCAGTAATAGCAAAACTGCACCTAGCAGAAGAGTTATTTCAGATTGCGATACCTCTAAAGATAACTATTTTTTCAACTATAGACCTGTCCTTTATTTAAGTGCTTTGCAATAAAACTTGTTGCCATTTGAAAGGTTCTTTTACTTGCCACGGGAATGGCCTCAACTAAATAGTTACTATGTACATAATAAGTAACTCTTTAATTACGCCTTCCCGTGGATTGTCCGATCATTCATTTCTGTATAATGAGGTATAAGTTATTTTTTTCCTGGCTATGCAAGGCACTGGGTGCTGGATTTCCAACCTGCAGTACTCCCAGAATTTTGAAAAACCTACAACTCCCAGCATTCCTCTTTTGCAGAAGAAACCAGAATACGGGAGTTGTAGCTTTCAACATCTGGAGGGCCACAGGTTGGAAATCCCTGCTATGGGAAATAAAGCATAAAATTGTTAGTGGATTATATAGTGAGTTATCTCATAATTGGGGGACATTTTATGATTAATGTAAGTAACAGGGCTGTGTTTATACAACCGTTTTGTATTATACTGCATGGGATTCTGACAGCCTTGCTGCATGATTTCAATGTTACAACCCCTGGTACCACCTGCTGAGTGAGAAGTGTGGAACTAGTAATGCAACTACATAGGTATTAGACTTGCTCACAATTTTGCAGACTATTGACTAAAGTAAAGCAAATTCAGGTTCTGCAAACAAAAAAATATGTTTTTATTCATTATATCAATTGATGTATGTGCTTTTTATGGACGGCTACACCAATGGACACCATAGGCAATATAACGTAGAGTTATCAAGTTATTTTCATTTTAGTGTTGCTTATGGGTGTTGTAGCATTGATTCATCCTTCCTATAGTGGGCAGAAGTGTTGCTTGTAGTCTATGGAGATATGTCCACAATCAGAAGGGGTTTGCATAATAGTTAAATTAGCCCTTTCTCATTATTAATTAAACATGCAGTATTGAGCAACTGATTTGCAAGTGCCAACCTGGGAATGGGATAGGATGATAGATAGATCGATCGATCTATCTATCTATCACTATCTATCTATCTATCTATCGATCTATCTATCTATTATCTATCTGCCATACACAGTGATGTAGTATAAAATATTTTTGATGAAGAAAACCCTGAGAGTGCGTGAACCTACATAATTATCATGGAAATTTTGATTTAAAAACAGAACCCAGGTGCGAAAAAATCAGAGGGTGGTGGAGAGGAGGCTTTGATACACACTATATATATTTAATATATATATATATATTATATATATATATATATATAGATACACAGAAATACGAAGGGCACTCACAGGTCTGAAACTTTGTGAATGCTGCTGGTTGCTCTATAGTAAGACACAACAGTTGTTACAAGCAGGGCTGCAATTATTCACACTCAGCTTTGCTGCAGTGTTTTGATATCCCTTTGATTAACATGTTGCTCTCTAGAGGTTTGCAATATCTCACTATGTTCTATTACTGGAGATTATTTCTGGTGAATATCAGAACCAGATATTCCAATACATAAATAGCTATGTTACTCAGTTCCCCTGTTGAATATTTAGGTGGGACAGTAAACCAAAACTTTTGCTGGAAATTTTGTTATCTTAGATACAGAAAGCCAAAATTAAATTGAGAGCCATATGAACGAAGGTTGCCT
>JAACNH010004993.1:0-21884 GCA_019447015.1 Hymenochirus boettgeri | reverse complement strand
TGGTACATATAAGATGCCCCCATGCCCAGCAAAGACTGGTACATATATGATGCCCCCATGCCCAGCTTACACAGACTGGTACATATAAGATGCCCCCATGCCCAGCTTACACAGACTGGTACATATGAGGTGTCCCCATGTCCAGCTCATACAGATTGGTAAATATAAGATGCCTCCATGCCCAGTACACACAGACAGTTAACTTACTGGAAGGATGATCCTGGAGACTTCTGCACACACACCCCATCCAACCTCATGCACACTTACTAGAAGGAAGTGGAAGACAATCAACAGCGATTGGAATGTTTCTGAAATGCCCCGCAGCGATCTCAATTTTCAGCCTATTTCTTACTCTTTTCGGATTTCTTCTTATTCTCATCATAGGCATGTTCCGTTACAGCAGTATTCTTAGCCCATCAGATTCAAACTTCTTCTATTATCCTATTAACTCTTTTCCTTTTATCTTTTCTCATTTCTAGTTGTCCTTTTGCCCTTGATATTTTCATCTAGCCCTTTCGTCTTTGCCTATTATATCGTTTAGTTTACTATCCTGCTCATTTAGTTCTTCTGTATTGATATCCTGTTAATGACCTTGCTTTCCATTGCACCTTGATCCTGTGCACTCTCTCTTGACTCCTGCCCGAATTTGCCTTTGCCTCTTTCTCTACCCTTTTGTACCTTGCTTGGTTGTTTGATTCTTTTGTATGACCTTTGGCCCTGTCCCTGACCCTGCTCTTGTCTAACCCTAGTCTGTACCTCGTATATCCCTGGATGCCAGCTTCTCTATGTACAGCTGATCCTGTACATAATAGAGACTTCTCGATTATTCCTAAGTCCTGGGGAAACTGTGCCTGGTGAGGCTCGTCAAGCCTCCCGGCAAATGGGGACTTAACTATAGGTAAAGCAAGTGGTGAAGATTGCGGTATCTGGTCTGAAGGAATAATCTGGAATTTTGGAGCATTACAGGGGGCATGAGATATGATATATATATTTTTTATATATATATTGATCTCTCTACCCAAACTTACTTTTGCTTTCTCATCATTTAAATGCTTCTTCTCTTTTTTTCTGTCCTCTTGTCTTTTCCTCATACACTTATATATAGTTCTTTACTTGCTTTTCCCTAACCCTAAACCCTTAAAGGAGAACTAAAGTCTGCAGACAACATGGTCCAAATAGACAGAGCACATTCACAAACATATAACAAGTTGTGTCTCACCTCTCTCTTTGCTGTGGCCATTGGGTGATTTATGAAAATAACCTGTGAGTACTAATGGTCAGCTCCCACAATCCACCGTAGCTTGGTAAACCCCCAGCTAAGTGTCTGCGTACAGGAACATGTTCTGTAGTGCTCAACAGATCAAAACAAAGAAGTTGCAGCCTTGCTTCCTAGAAGCTGACAGCCAATCCCATAACAGCACAGAGATCTTCCATCTTCCTGACACAAATCAGGGATTTCAGTTTTTTGTTTTCAAACACATCCAATGCTCCTGTCCTAACAATGATATAATCCTTTACATTATATACAAAAAAAAAGTAATCTTTGCAGTGTATTTCATAGATAGCATGGATGTAAGAAACGGAATACTAACATTTCAGCAAAAATAAAAGTAAGTCTGGGGAATAGATTCTGCAACTTGCACATTTACTCTGTCTTGCTAAAAGCAGAGCTCTTACCTCTAGGCTAAGAGAGATACCATATAGACCATATGTACATGGACAATATTGTACTAGGAACATAATGAAAACAAAAAAGAATGGTAAGTTTAGGGATTTAAACTCATGGCCTTCTGAAATATATGTGTCTAAACCTGGCATCTAACAAGGTGAGCCACCACTGAATAAGCTGAAAATTTATAAACATTTAGTAGCTTTGTCTTTTTCATAGACTATAATAGAAACAAAAAAGGGAAGTCTGAGGTATTGAACTTGTGACCCTTGAATTGTGCATTTTATAAACCGGGTGCCTTACCCAGTGCGTCAACACTGAATAAGCAGAGAATCCAGGTACATTAGGAAGCTTAATCTTTTGTTAGGAAAAGAATAATTAAAAAAAAATGGAATATGTAAGTCCCTGATAAGACTTTGAAAGCTGCTTGTTACCCTGCAGTTTATTTTCCAGCAACTCACACTGACTGGTAAATAAACTGCAGGGTAACAAGCAGCTTTCAAAGTCTTATCAGGGATTCCATATTGGTGTGGAGACATCTGTATAGAAAACACTTTCAGGGAGATTCAATAAAAGTTCTTATCGTTTAAAATGGTGCTAATTTTGCCCCAACCAATCAGATCTTATTTAACATTTGAAAGCTAACATCTGATTGGTTGGGGCAAAATTAGCACCATTTTAAATGATAAAAACGTTTATTGAATAACCCTGTTTGTGCATAGAGACAATGAATACTGGGGTCAGGGGTCGTGGTTCATTGATGACTTCATGGGCTGTGAGTTGTACTGGCAACAACATGGAAGCTTTCTTATTTACAGAATCTATTTCTCACATGTACTAAATACAACTACAAGATAAAAATCTTAAAATCAATGTATAGGTGTTCTGGGGAGAAAAACTTTCACATTCGGTTTTTAAAAATTTAAGTTTAGCTCTCCTTTAAGCCTTGTTTTTTAATCACATTAATTTATGGCCCACTTCTAATTATTTTCCCTTCTGCTCTTTATTACTTTTTACATTTCTCTGTTCTTTATTCTTGTATGCATCCTATGTCCTCTGGCAATACTTCCCTATTATTAGTATGCAGATCTCCATTATGATTAAGCACATATACAGCTAGAGAATCAGTATTGTGTATGCATGTCTTGAAGCAAAGCTGTAAACTGATAAAATATATAATTAGTAATGGGTTCTAGAAAAGTATAAATGAAAAAATATATATATATATAATTATAATGTATAATCAATAGGAACTGCATATGCACAAATACTATACTGAATATAATCTGTAGTTATATACCTGCAATAATAAATAATTATACTACTTGTGTTGATATCCTCATTTAGTAATATCAATGGACAGATACTTAAAATTGTGTAAGGAATGTTTCCATTATCTTGTATGATAGAGGTTGGTATTGCTTTTGTTGTGTCAGGCATTTTACTTTTGATTTCTTTAGAATAAATGTTTCACTGCAGGTGGAAAACTGCTCCTATTCTGAACTGTTGTCCCCTGAAACCTGCATTGTCTCAGTACAAAACAAACTTAGCTAAACCACTGTTTCGACCATGAAAATAGTGCACATATTGATCACCTCTAATGCATTTCTTTTCTAAAATAAACATACAGTATCATTTCAAGTTTTTACTGCTTGCATTACACCTTATCTAACAAATAGTTATTCTTGAATTTCTTCTATATTTTTTAAAGTATTAATACATGTTCTCAAAGCTTTATTTAGTTTTCATAGATGTTCTAAATAAGGGTCAGGAACTACAGTATACAGTATGACCAATTGGCGTGACTCTAGTTCACTTTGTGCCTTACCATTTTACTAGCTCATTCAATAGTTTATTGGCATTGATTCTTTTTACCAATGATGTTTTTAAACTATTGTTTGCGATCTTTTTAATGTTGATAAATATCCCACATACCAACTAAAAGAAGCATATTAGTCTCAGTGACTTACAGTATGGTCACCCGTGGCCTCCCCAGTAAACCATCCAATATTTTGGCCCGATCGACCAAAACATTGAAATGTCGGTAGGTTGGGTCAAAATATTGGATGGTATGTACCAAGACAATAGTAGCATTTCAAGTAGCGATGAAATTTCAAGAACTGTTAGCATTTCAAGTACCAATCAGCTGGTTATCATGGGAACTGGAAACAAGGGTATTTTTAATTACAGGAAACCTGCCATTATCGTACTAAGGGTTAGAATTTGGGAATAATTATTTATTGCAATTGTAAACTCATCTACAAATGTATTGTTTAACAGATTCTTATAAATACTGCAGATATCATTAATCACAGTATCAGACCTCAGGCTAAGCTGAGCTCAATGAATATGGATTTTCATAATTTAAATCAATATGAAATAATTGATTGCATTGATATCTAATATACATGTAGAGGGTAAAAGTATGAATTTAAGAAAACATTAAAAAAAAAATTTTAATAAAGGAAATAGATATGCCAATGATACCGTAATACATTGCTAATCCAGCAGAGACTGGACAGAAATGAAACAATGATTATTGGACATCTAATAGAAGATAACTCTATGTCTTGTCTAGTCTTGTTTGTTTAAAGTTTCTTCAATTTGTTTTATTTTATTCTTCCTCTTAAAAATGCAATTTTATTAACCATTGCCAGCCACACATGTTCTGGGGGATTTGGTTAATTCATAGATTAATTCTAAGTGATATATAAAGGTTATTATAAGACCTCATACTTGAAAAAGGGTCACTCTAGCACACCAATAAGGGCAATTGCCATGTGTATGTAGGTGCAATCCTCCAAACACCCCCTACACTGGGGTAGACAATATCCACAAAAGATGTAAATGCAAAGATGAGAGGAGCATCTACCGAGGCCTCACTTGAAGAAGGGGGCAGAGGCCTCCCGAAATGTTGTGTATGTCATTTTCACAATAATCCCTTATTTGTTTGCAAGTAGTGTGCTCCTCTCATCTTTGCATTTACTGGATATTATAAGACCCAGCATTACATTAGTTACAAATAAAGCCAGATTGGTTGATGCACCTTTGACTTCTGCTCTTTATTTATATAAGTATCAATCAAATGATACTGTGAAAAAAGCCTAATTCAAAAGTAATATAATATAACGATAACACAAAAATCATTCTGTGGTCTCAGATAAATCATCTCTTTCACTAAATATGTCAAATCTTTTTCTGTTTGAATAATGAAAATACACAATCAGACAGAGCTTAACTGGTTATTTTTATTATTGTTTTATTGTTTAAAAATTGACCTGCACAAGAGAGCACATTTGTCTTCTCTAAGTAAAGTATCAAAGTGCAGAGTTGAGTGTCTCAAATGGGAGCTTTCTCTTGGCCAATATTCACAGTGTGCACAACACCCTCAGAATTCTGTCCATCCAACGAGAAAAATGCAAGTGTACATGTAACACTATGTATAGAAGGACTGGGGTCAATCATTGGTAGGATGATCTTGCAGCAGTTACTAACATCGAGTCAAACATGTTTTCTTACTTTAATAAAGCTTTTTCGATAATTCTTAAATAGCTTTTGGGGGAATATTTCACTGGATTTAGCAGCTATTGTTTTTATTTTATTCTTTTTTAATTAATTGGTGTTGGCCAGTATGTTATATTCAGGAATGGAATATTTTAATAATGATTTCATTATGTGTATTTGTCATCTGTACAATTTTATCTAGATCTATGTATTGAAACAAATTCTCAGAATGTATATTCTGCATAAAGTGTGCATTTATTTTTGTAACATACAGAATTAATATTGCTCTATTGCTCGGTGGTTACTGTTCCAATAAACTGTTTCCAATAAATAAACATTGGTAACAACTTCTAAGGTGTTATTGATCATTACATCTAAAAACTGCACCTATTCTATGCAAACTAAATCATCATAGAATCATCTTCATGAAAATTAAATGTGCCCATATGATGTTTGTCTTGTTATTGTTCAAACAGAGAAAACACAGTTACTGATGCAAACCTGCCCCTAACAAGGTAGTACCAAGGGAATTCTATTGCTTATTATTTTTGCAAGGTGCTATTTTTATTGTGCAATATTTAGTCACTGGGAGCAACTTCCTGCTAAAAAAACAAACACAATGTGATATTGTACTCTGGGGAAAGAAGTGCACCCAGTATAGTTCTTGCAACCTATAAAAGGAAAAAAAATCCATTTTCTGCAGATTTATTGTTTTTACAGTTTGTCATCCTGGTATTTCAGAAAAAATATAACTGCACTATTCAATTATTTCCATTAAAGATGAAGTGAAAAATCTGTATTTCCATAATGTAATATAGATTGGAAACACATGATAGAGCCACCTAACACAGACATTACACTTGGCAATGTGTATGGCCACCTTAAGAGCACAGATCGGCTCAAGGTGCTTATATGCAATCATCAGCCTCTTAAAAACTAAACCAAAAGTTTAATTCATCACTTACTTTGTTTCTTTATCTACAGTACAATTAGGACAGGAGATTGCAGAATCAAAGCTACCTATTATGCTTTAAATGGTTGAATTAATTGTTTGTTGACATACAGTATATTTATATATTTATATTATTTATATATTTATAGGCAAAACAGTTTATTTGTTACCTTTAGGCTACTTTCATACAAGTGGCTTTTCATGGCAGTTCCAGATGTTTCCTGCTCACAAAACACTACATGTAGCATTTTGGGAAATGGTGTCCTGCCGTTTGTCTGAAAGTATAAGGTTCCCCCTGCAGTTCACTTCATATATCAACTGTTTTAGTAGGTAAGTTTAGTAAGTTTGCTAAGTGAGCAGTATGCATGCTATAAAAATAATCACAAAAATAATGTTGGGTCAACCCTCCAGTTCACCACCCAGTGATAGCTAGCCCACCACACCCACCCGTACAAGCCATGTCCACTTGTTTTGCTGTGCATGCTGCAGGTAGATACAGAAAATCTAAAAAATACGTTCTGTAAAAAAATAACAGATAGTTACAGGTACACAGCTACAGGTACATAGAAAGTGTAAAAAAATGGCAAAAAACCCTGCAAAATAAACTTCAGCTCATTTAAGCACTACCTGCTAAATTAACATACATCCCTCTCTAAAAAGACACAGGTCACAGATAAAATACCATGAGGAACACACACAAAGACTTGCAGGCCTCTGCTCTCAGTCTTTACACACTCCTCCCCCAGAGGAATAGCTCCCATCCTCTTAACTGGAACCTCTATGCTGAATTGAATCAGCTTTAATTAGCCTGACAAGGAAAACCTGGTCTCTTTTATAAAATGGAATTTACCCCACCCTACACTAGTAAATAGAGATGGCCGAAACTGCCAAAATCCGTTCTGCCTGCGGATTCACAGGTTTTCGTGAAAATTCGAAAATCCGCATAAAAACCCATTTAAGTCAATGGGAGAAAAAACTCTGCACAGATCCACCTAAATATAAGGTAAAACAGCAATGGTAACTTACTATACATGGCTGTGGGACCTGGAAATGGTCTGGGGAGCACGTACATATACCCAGAACTAAAAAAAAAAAATTTCCTCATGATCGCACTTTTTTTCGAGCTTCCGTATTCTATTTTCGAGCCATGTTCGATATTTTTCTAGGAATTTTCGAGTTTTCAAAGAATTTTTCGAAAATTTTGTAAAAAATTATACAGTAACTTACTGGAAATGGCACTGGGACCTCAGAAATGGTCTGGGGAACAGACCAATCTGATTGTAAGTTTGTAACCAATTCTGATTAAAAAAGAAAGGTAAGTATACCAATCAGATTCTTTCTAAAATAATTTTAATGTATCCAATCAGAATTGCTTACAAATAAGGTGAAGGTGAAGTTTTAAAACCCTAAAGCTTGAAGCCGTTATTTGTAATGTATATGTTTTCAAGGACTGCGGCACCATGCAGAAAGTCCGCTGATGTGGAGCTCCGCTAATGAAGGGGAACATCAATTTGAACGTTCGATAATTATCGAAAATTAAATAATCATTAAAAGTTCGGAAGTTCAAAATCCGGAATAGTTTGGGTCTATTCAAACTGTTAAAACTGGTGTTCAAGTTTGGGTCTAGTCCATCTCTAGTCATGAACTTCCTACTGTGCTTCTTCAGAACCCTCCCCCCCTTAACAATCCTGCGCTTGCCCCTGGATTTAAAGCATTCCAATGGGCAAAAGGCATGTACAGCACCAGAAGTACACTATAATGGAGGGGCTACATAGCACTGGCTGGTGCGTCATTTTGACATCCATACCACTGTCTTGGTCCCTCAGAATTGGTTAGTTATTTAATGAACGTACAGTGTTAATTTACTGCCGTGGTATTGATAATGCACTGTATTTCTAAACTGCAATAATGTGTGTTTTTAAATAGGGCCAGTAGACCTCTAAAAGGCCTAACACTAAATTTGTGCAAAAAACTTATGGGGGGTGGGTTAGTCCTCAAAAAGACTTTTGGGTACCAAATTGTGTGAATACAGGAGTGGTTAACAACAAGTGCTAATTCACCACACTAAAATTCACACACAGAAAGCTCAAAAAGCATCGAAAAAAACTCTCTAAATCCTAATCTGTCAGGTCTCTACTAAACTCACTTAAAATAGCTGCCATTGGTGAATTTAATACATAACAATCTACGAAAATGTTCAAACGTGGGTTCAGAAAAACCGAAAAGCCATATACTGGAAAATCTGAGAGTTCAGCAGATTGGCAGATCTCGGAGATCTGCCATGGAACCAGGTCTGGTTCCACAATCTGGTCCATATCTAGGTAGTATGCCAATCAGAATTGGTTACAATAAGATTAGAATCTGATTGGTTGGTATACCAATCAGATTCTTTCTGAAAGTTCTGATTGTAACTAATCAGAATTGGTTACAATCAGATTCTTTAAGAAATTCCCCAGACCATTTCCCAGTGCCCTTTACAGCAAGTTACTGTATCATTTTTGCCAATTTTTTTCAAAAATTCTTTAAAAATTAGAATTTTCTAGAATATTCTTGAAAATGTCTTCTGGAAAATCCACGAGATCCGCAATTCGGTTTCGGATCCGCGAACTGGCCATCTCTACTAGTAAATTCCCAGTAAAACCAGATGCTTTCAAACTGATAGTTGCGTTTAGTGCATTGAAGCGCTATAGAGACACAGTTTATTTATTTATTTTTTTGCTGGAACGAAAATGTCTAAAAAACAGAAGCTTTCTGCTCGACTGGGACAAAATATTAACTGCAATTTCTAAAGTCTAATTAATCTAATTTTGATCTAAGTTTAGGCAAAATCATTTCAATACAAAAATTGGAATGTCACATTCATTTCAGCCAACAGATACCGTTTTACAATTCCATTGGTTTATGGGGATATTTGCTGGCAAACATAGAGTGACTAATTTAATTTAAATTAAAAGATCACAGCAGAACAGAGCTTAAAATAAAGTCTCCTGGTTTATTTTTGCCATAATCTAGCAGATAATGTTACCAAGTGGTAAATATTCTTCAATTATTTCTTAATTACAGTTTTTTGATGTCTCCATAAAATAATATTCCATCCATCTGTTCATTAGGACAACGTGACACACTTGTATAATAGGACTTGACAATGTAGCACATGACAAATAAGTCAAACAAAGGTGCTATTTTTGTATGGTTGACATTTGTTAGTGGGAAAGCATCTGTGTAGTAACTACATTACAATAC
This sequence comes from Hymenochirus boettgeri, assembly GCA_019447015.1. Lineage (NCBI taxonomy): Eukaryota > Metazoa > Chordata > Amphibia > Anura > Pipidae > Hymenochirus > Hymenochirus boettgeri. Next base: position 12,516 of record JAACNH010004993.1, on the reverse strand, counting down.
TAATGACTAAAATTAAAAATGTCTTATTTTGTAAATGTTAGTCAATTGGTATCTTATTTTTGAGAATGTCATTGTGTAAAATACTTTCTTTCCAAATCTATTATAAAAATGCAAATGAAAAGTTTATTATTGTTAATTGTTCTCATTTCTATTTTTGACAGATGTTCAATGTGTAATAATAAGTTGTTGCATTTCCAACTGCAATTTCTGCTTTGCAAAACTCAAAGGCTAGTAACAGAAACAAAGCCAAAACCAAATCCAAAGAGACTTTTTATATGTAAATCTTAGAGCTCCGAATCCATCATCTGAATTGTAGAACTAATTGCTCAAAACACATTAAGGAAAAAACAAATCCTGAAATAAATAAAAACAAAGAGATTCTATGGCCAGCTTTATTGCCTGGGGCTCAGTATTTATTGGTTGTATACCATCTGAGTAATTTCATTGAATCTGCAATACACATGACTAGTTATAATGGCTTGAGACACTTTCACCATGACAACAATACTAGTAAAGACAATGCAGATCAATCTTCAGTAAGAAAAAGGCAGGGTGCCGGCGTTGGCATCTTTAAATTGCTTGATAAATATCCACTAACTGAAGATGAAAGTAGATACAAATCTAAAGTAGCAGCGTAAAGCAAAAACGAACAGCAAACAGCTACAATAAAACTAGAAAGTGAATCTGAAAAACAGGTATTGTATGTGACAGATGGGAAAACAGCAGGTGCTTTGGTGTGATGGACATAATTTCCCATCATGCATACTCTACTACGATGCAGGCTGACAGAGGTGGGAATTAATGTGTCTGAGCAAGTAGTTTTTGTCCATTAGCTAGTGATCAATCTATGCATGCACTCCACACTCGCTTTCTGTATGCACAAATGTATTGTTCAAAAAGTTTTTTTGCAATTAGAGATACCTTTTCAACTCTTTACCACTGTTTAGATTTTGCAAAGTACAGCTGACCAAGAAAACAAATTTCCACCTCACACAGGGATTAAAGTTTTCCACATATTAATAAATGATTTGAATGCAGATGTTTAGAATACATTAGGTTAAAGTGCACTTCATGAAATTCAACAGAGGACACGCTGATTAATTAAGTTTTGAAGTTCAAATTATGAACACAAATGAGAGCACTATGCCGAATAAGACGGCAATCGTTAATGAAAGTCTCAAATGTAACCTTTAAGAAAGATAAAACAGCAATCCAGCACCCTGGATTGCTTCCTTAAACTTTCCAAAGGTTAAGTATTTAAATAATAATTACCTTAGTAGTTCACAGAGTTTCCCCACAGAGCTGGAGAGCTGTCTTCTTTTGTTGAACCAGCAGCAAGAGAAACTAGACTGCGCATATTCGAGCTCTACTTGTTGATAAATTTATCTTCAGAGTGTAGGAACTAGAAAACTGTGGTTTGAAGAAAATGGGCATCAATTTGTAGAGGCCTTTAAAAATAAGTAATCAGGACAGGTGTTTTATTTGTTTATGTGTGGGGTTCTCCATTTTTTTAAAGAGCATGTCCACCCCTAAAACTATAATTTTACCCACTACTGGCCCCACTGTGTAGTTTAAAAAAAATCCTTATCTCACACCACTGCTCCTTATGGTTCTCCTGCAGTGCTTGTCCAAAGTCCAGGAAACTGAAGAGTAAGAGCTGTCTTCCCGTCCAAAAGGTTTCTGCCTCTGATCTGTCCTCTCAGTTGTTTCTGTCATGCGCCCTTTCCACCCTCCGGATCCCTCCCTGTCTGTCCTTTTCCCTTTTGTAAAATCATTTGCCCATAATGTCCATCTCCCCTGCCCACCCCCAGCTGCTGTGTTAGTTCTGTAATAAAAGTTTCCCAATCATACCTACATCCCTTCGATCCTACTGCTGTCTTCTTAGCCAGCAGCTGCATCTGTGATTGGCTGACTGTCCGCCAATCACAGCCGCAGGTGCCAGTCCGGCCACTCTCTGCAGCTTCTGGGGAGCGAAGGGACTGTAATTATGATTGGGAAACTTTTATTACAGAACTAACACAGAGGTTCGGGGTGGGCAGGGGAGAGGGACATTATGGCAAAAAAAATATTTAAGGTAGACATGCCCTTTAACTTCTTCCATACATTTCTACGTGTATGTAAGTAATTCTTAAAAATAATTAAAAGATTTTCTTGAAAATAGGTACCAGTGACTTAGGAAAATTTTCAGTTCTATTTAGGAGCAGCTAATCATTACCAAAACATAAATAATAGACACATTTCAATAGTTTGTTATATATGATTGATTTCCTGTAATGAAAAAGCAGAATGTTGATGCATTTTCCTTTTTTGTTTCTCTATATTTGCATAGTTCCTGACAAATCTTTGTAAGATGAATGCCTCTACCGTATAAACAGGGCAAATATATGAAAATGTAATAAGATGTGGGGTTGTTATGCTGTGGCATGAATTAGTATGAGCTTATAAAAGGCTGTCATGACTAAAGAATTAAAATGATTTTCTTGATTTGTTCAATGTGAATAATGTACTTATTGAGAAAAAAAATCCATAATATTTTGTCTAACAAATGATGTGCAGTAGCAGCCTGCAAGTTTGGTTTTGTTTAGTATGCTAATGAAACTTCAAAAAAAGCATAATAATTGTATTTATTAGGATTTATGGTTTCTGGAGAAACATCCTGTCCCTTGGTAGAGAACACAGTGTTATAATAATGTCTCATCTTAATCTCGCTTGGGTTCCTTCCTTATTTTCCATTTAAATGCAAGCCATTCTGTAAATTGCTGCTTGTTACCTAGAAGAGATGAAGCCAAGACATTTTGGCATGATTACTTTATACTTTTTCCTGCATAACCTCTTGCAGTGCTGTATATTTTTCATAGCAAACACACCAGAAACTAAATAAGATAGGTATATGATAAATTATGTCATTTTCTCTAAAAATACATAAGGCAAGTCTGAAAAAAAAATCAGTTCAAAACAATATTTTCCTGGAAGTAATACAAATGCTGTGTGCATTGTTTGTTTTTTTTAAAAGAGCCATAAACTTGATATGATCAGTAAGCATGACTTTGAAGTCACCATTGCCTTTTCAACAAATATTTGTATTATTTGTATTACTAGAAACTATATTGAAAAAGACAACATTGAGTTCTTAATATTTGAAACATGTTTCTTTTGAGTTTGTACAAAATGCTTTCATTTGCATTGAAATGAATGTTAAAAGGAATGTCCACCACCAAAACTATAATTTTATATGTTATTGGCCATGATTCTAGCTTTCTCATGACGTCAGCCGTCTCTGTGCCAATCACAGACCTGGCTGACTTCGCAAGAAAGCGCAGTGGGAATGAAGGACTGTAAGTATAGTTACGATAATTTTTTTTTTTTTTAAAATAATAGGGTGTTTAGGTCTGGGCAGGTGGCATCTGTCATATCCTAAAAGGATTTTATGCTAGGATGCAGGGGACCAAGGTTGGATCCGGATGGGGGGGGCTTGAGGTGACTTTAGAGATCTTTACTTACAGTTAGCTGCTCCTGGTCTGCAAAAAGCATGTTGGAAAAACATATGTATCTTCAAATTGGCTGAAAGGATTGTAATGGGGGATGGCTTGTTTTAAAGCTAGAATCATGGCCAATAACATATAAAATTGTAGTTTTGGGGATGGACTTGCCCTTTAAATATAACTGTAGATGTGTGTTATAGGAAAAACTAGTTTAATAACAGATCAATTTTAAATGATGTCTACTGGAATGAGCACCTGAACATCCATATTTTTAACTATTGTATTGTAATAAATACCTAAAGACAATCCAATAATTGATGTTGTCCCTCTTCCTCCTTTCCATGGTCCCTTTCAGCTATTGTTTTCAACCCAAAATTAAGATTTTCCCAGCTGGAAGGAGATGCTCTCAGGAAGAAGTGACGGAACATTAAACAGGAGGAACCTTAAACACAATCACGTCAATGTAAGGTAATCTTAGTATAATTTTTTTTTTTTTAAAGTAAAACCTGATCTTTTGGCCATTGACAATTAGATAATAATTGTATTCAATGTATTTCAGAGTGAACCGAAGTTTAATAATAATACAGTCAGGTGATTCTCCCTTTAAGGAGGCCCACTTCAAAATATTTTTAGCTTTACGAACACCAATAGATATTTGCAAAACAGTCTGATTGTAGGTGTTGCCTCTCCTGTTTTCCATGGACCCAGGATGAAGAGTGTGAGCAGAGCAGAGTGTGTGCAGGCAGAAAGTAGGTTCTTAAGTAACAGGAGAAAAGAAGAATCTAGTAACAGTGGTCATGAAAACACAGCAGATTTATGAAATGAAATTGGTGGTGGGAGCGCAAGATATAGATTAAATATTTTTTGTTGTTGTGAGTATTCTATACTCAAATTCATACAATTCAATATATAAGTGATATGACCACACATTATTGCATAATCATATAAATGTAATCTCTTCTAACTGTTTATTACAGGTTGATTAATACACTTATTGACTTTTATAAGCATTTTGAGAATGAAATAGTAATAGTAGGTTACTGTAAGTAACACAGGGACCTGGGGAATGGTCTGGGGAACCCGTAAATATTACAAACTTTTTCTACTTTCGATTTTGATAATCATCTAATTTTGATAATTATCGAATTTTAAAATCGAAATCTTGAAAAATGCGGGTTTCGTAAATTCCAGGAGCTCCAAAAGTTTCGGCCGACCTCGAAACCCTTGGATTCGATTTGAAACTGGGTTCTATTAGAACCCACAGTACATCTCTACTCTTGACCCAGACACAAAAGGGGGGCTGTGGGAGCACTCCTGTGGCAAAATTACTTTAAAACAAATAGTGGAAGTGCTACTGATCTGACCAAAACATTAGAACAAACAAGAAAAGAGATGATCAATGCACATTCCTGGGCCCCATATATCATAATATCTATGCTAGTGCAAACAGTAAAAACATGGGGGGTTTTAGTTACAATTTTATGCATAAAAGTGAAAAGCCTTCCAACCATGTCAAGGTAACCCCAGTATGGAAGGTCCTAACAGTTTACCTTGGGTCATTTTTCTGGGATGACACTATCTGCTTGGTTGCATTTTCTTGGGAAGGTTGTCTCCCTGACCTTGCATCGGATTAGTATTACAGGCTATCACTTCCCCCCGTCTACTGGCTTTTAACAAGGAGGGAAGAGGCCTTTCATCCAGTGCTTAGTATTCAAGGCATAAGACCTCCAATTAAAGGGACGTGTTGGGGGTGCTACTACCACATGGAAGCTTGGTCAATCTTCCTGCAGAGAACCTCTGCTACGATATACACACAAAAGAGGGGCTGTGGGAGCACTCCTGTGGCAAAATTACTTTATAACAAATAGTGGAAGTGCTACTGATCGGACCAAAACATTAGAACAAACAAGAAAAGAGATGATCAATGCACATTCCTGTGCCCCATATATCATAATATCTATGCTAGTGCAAACCCAGAGAAATTTATACATTAAGGGAACAAGTGTTAAAAAAAATAGATCCACTCCTGCCTAGCTTAAAGGGCATCTATAGTGGGAAAAAAACACATTGGCTCATTGCAAAGTTAAATTCATGAACTCTGTGCTGCCTTTCTCCTACCTCTGTCAGCGACTTTGTTTTTTCATGGTGTCAGATCTCTGTGCAGCACTCCCCCCTTCCCCCTGCCCTCTGTTATCTCCTCAATGTCCTCAACCTACAAGCTTATCATGTGCAGTAGGAGTTAAAAGTTCAACATCCTGAAAAACACACACACACACACAGTGGCCATTATAAAGGCCGCTAGGCCTTTATCAAGTGTTACAGGTCAGTGATAAACATCCCTCTTTATACCCTCACACAACAGTGCCACCCATAGTCCTATGTTCACATAACACCCAGTGTCTTCTCCTAGTGCTCCCTCCGGTGGTACTTTCCAAAACTTGGCTCTTGTCCAAAACACATCCCGCCTCCAGCAATAGGTACTTACTAGGTGGAGACAGGGGATCCTTATTTTTTACCTTCCTTGATCTTTCTTTTCATTTCCCCACTCCATCTAAGTACAGAAAAAGCACACATATACAATACTTGCAGTGCATATATAATCATCAGTGCAATAAAACCCTATTTAACATTAACATCATGATACATTGTTTAAAATCTTCTAAAAACTTTTTTTTAAAAACTTCATAAATTTCATAAGAAACAGGATAGGCTCAGTTTCTCATTCAACCCTTGTGGATTTACTGTCTGCAGATACCAAATCCAGTATGCTTCCCTCTTAAGCAATCTCTTCTCTACATCTCCCCCTTCCTGGACCTGCTCTATTAACTGCCATCGTAATTGGCTAACATGGTGTCTTACTTCTTTATAGTGCCATGCTACACTTAATCTTTCTTCCCCGTTCCTTATATTATTCCTATGTTCATTAATCCTCTGCCTTACAGCCCTCTTTGCCTGCCCAACATACAACATGCCACACGGGCATTTTAGTGCAGAGACCACCCGTTCTGTCTGGCATGTAAAGAAACCTTTCTCCTTCACTCCTGTTCCTTTTCTCAGGTGCATCACCTCTTCCCCTCTAATTATAGTCGCACAATTTTAAAAATTAAGGCAAGGTAAGGTTCCCATCTTAGGCTTAGACAGGAATCTTTGTAAAGTGGTCTTCCACACTGGGGGCTCTATGTCGCTTTTGACCAGTATTTCTTTGATATTCTTTCCACTCATATATGCAAACCTGGGCTTCTTCTTACATACATCCACTAGATTTTTTTCCCCTTCTAGTATCACCAGTATTTCTTAATTATTCTCCTTACACCTGCCAAGTGGTATGTACTTACAAACGGAAGTCTTTCTTCCTTTCTCTCCTCCCTCTCTTTCTGTACCAGTAATTCTTCCCTAGGGATCTCTGCCACCTTGCCCTTAATCTTCTTTATCTCTGTTCTCCTATAACCTCTGCCAACAAACATTTCCACCATCTCATTACTTCGTTTTTCTTATTCGATCAACCTGGAATTCACTCTCCTACAGCGTATGAACTGACTCTTGGAGAGGCTCTTAATACATTCTGGTGGGTGAAGGCTTCTCGGATGTAAATAGGTGGGTCTGTCTGTTTGCTTTCTATAAAGATTACTATGGATTCTCCCACCCCCTCCCTTCCCTTGCCTTAATTGTCAAAAGTGTGTGACTATAATTAAAGGGGAAGAGGTGATGCACCTGAGAAAAGGAACAGGAGTGAAGGTGAAAGGTTTCTTTACATGCCAGACAGAAAGGGTGGTCTATGCGTTGAAATGCCCATGTGGCATGTTGTATGTTGGACAAACTAAGAGGGCTGTAAGGCAGAGGATTAATGAACATAGGAATAATATAAGGAATGGGGAAGAAAGATCAAGTGTAGCAAGGCACTATAAAGAAGTAAGACACCATGTTAGCCAATTACGATGGCAGGTAATAGAGCAGGTCCAGGAAGGGGGAGATGTAGAGAAGAGATTGCGTAAGAGGGAAGCATACTGGATTTGGTATCTGCAGACAGTAAATCCACAAGGGTTGAATGGGAAACTGAGCCTATCCTGTTTCTTATGAAATTAATGGTTAATGGTAAATAGGGTTTTATTGCACTGATGATTATATATGCACTGCAAGTATTGTATATGTGTGCTTTTTCTGTACTTAGGTGGAGTGGGGAAATGAAAAGAAAGATCAAGGAAGGTAAAAAATAAGGATCCCCTGTCTCCACCTAGTAAGTACCTATTGCTGTGAAAATGGAGGCGGGATGTGTTTTGGACAAGAGCCAAGTTTTGGAAAGTACCACCGGAGGGAGCACTAGGAGAAGACACTGGGTGTTATGTGAACATAGGACTATGGGTGGCACTGTTGTGTGAGGGTATAAAGAGGGATGTTTATCACTGACCTGTAACACTTGATAAAGGCCTAGCGGCCGAAACGTCATGTGTTGGTGTAACTGCAATAAAGAGGGATTACCCCTTGTAAAATATTAAATGACTGGACAGCCCTACTCTCTTCATTTCTTAGTATTGTCTATCTAGCAGTGAGGTGGTTAGAAGGGATTGGACGCCTGGGAGGTACCTCGAGTATTTCCCCTTAAGGGGGTGTCAATTTTTTGATTTGATTTGCACAACATTCAAGGCTAATGTGTACGTGACCAGAGAGGTATAAGAATATGCCTGAGAAATTGTTTCTTTGACATTCACTTTGAGAATCCATTGTGTTTGGACCTCTTGCAAGTGTAAGGAATTGATTAATAATAAATAATAATTGATTTCCAATACAGAGCCCTATAATAAAAAATATTTTTTTTCCAGTTTAGTTTAGTGTTTAGCATAGCCCAAACCTCTACACAGAGGTAACAACACTGAAACACACAGAATACAAAAGTAACAGCTAACACTGTGATAATATATCTGGATAAAAAATGGATAACTCGTGTAAAACAAGTCTGTGTCTGGTAAAATATGTCCAAATGCACTTTGATTCAAGATTTGATCTTAAAATATAAGTATATATTGCATTTATTTATTCTCTTATATAGTTATATAGTGGGGAACATTTTACACAGCACTGTACATACATTTAGTTTATCCATTCACACCACACCCTGTCCCAAAAGAGCTTATAATATAAGCAGCTTAATAACACACACCCACATCCTGCTGTATAAATACTGTATGTATTTATGAATATGAGAGGGACACCACAAAGGCACAGGGAGAAAATACAAACTTCTTGTAGGTGTAGCTCAGAGTGAACTTAAACCTAGGACTCACTGCAAGGTATCAATGCTAACCACTGAGCCACCAGACTGCTTAAATGTGGAATACATTTTTACTGATATTTTTTCCACTATACATGTAAAAAAATGTTGTTGTTGGAGTTCCTTAAAGGATAAATATAGCTTTAACGCAATAATTATATTACTCAAGTAGTAGGTCCTAGTCACATACTTTATATGTATAAGGTTTGATTCTCAAACCATCTTCAATTGGGTATTGAAGCTTGTCTACCTTCTTGGTGCATGGGCAAGCTCAACCTCTTTAATGTTTTCCCATTTGCCTGAACTTGCTAACTTGACTTAATATGACAAATGAATAAGGTCACATTTTTTGGACAATTTTGTAGTTGGTTAGGAAGAAAGTGCTTTTCTTTTGGTCTGACCTTAATTTATGTAATAGTAATTTAAAAAAATTAAATGGCAAGTCCAGTGTAAAAATAAACTTAGCTAGGAATGAATATCAACCACCTCAAACATAGATTTCACATTAATAACATTTTCCTAAGATGCCACTGAAGTCATTTACCTGACCAAGTCCCTTGGCACCTGGGCACCGCACCCTGTTCCTGTTTCGAGTTTGTGTCGAGCAAAAATAGGAGTACAGGGTTTCTGAGCAGACAGCTGCTCCACTTCCTGGACACTGCTGTCAGTCCATTGGGTGTGATGTCATGCCTTGTTACTGACAGCAGAAACCAGGAAGTGGAGCGGTTGTCAGCCGCAGAGCAGATGAGAAGCGGCGAGGGACCAGGTCAGGTAAGGAACTACAGGGGCATTTTAGGAAACCTACAGATTTGGGGGTAGATTTTTATTCCTAGCTTAAGTTATTTTTACACTGGACATGCCCTTTAAAATCAAGCAAGCAGACAGTGATGTCTATAAATATTCCCCCACAAGAACAGTTACTCTTTATTGAATCACTTGTCAGTTTTTAATAAAACATGTTAATCTTTACAGCCCTATAAATGGCATACTGTAAGTATACTGTAACGCTGTGGGAAAAAACGAGACTATCCCAAGTGACTGTTGGTGTTGCCACATTTATCCTGACATATTGATATGTATCAAGGTCTCTCTGACATGAGTCAATTTGTAATCTAATCACATGTCCACTTTAAAAATCAGTTTGCACTGTGTAATGGATAAAATAAAATTACCAAATGATATGCGTAATCATTCAGTGCTATTAGTGCTGAAAGGTGATATTGCAATGACATTGAGAAAATTAGATCTATTCTTCATACAATTATATTGCTACATTTTCAGTCTAATGCCATTCTAATTGGAACAAAGCATTGAAATGTGAAACTAGGTGAATACCACTATCTAATTATATTATATCAACCCATTCTAGAAATTGCTTTTTAAAAGACAAAAGACTGCTATCAGTAATGGTATCCTAAATATGAGACCTCCACCACATTATGTTTTATTCTGTACAGGATATGAAAATAATGACATGCAACGGACAAATTGAGTTTTTAAGTGAATGCATTGTAGTAAAGTTAGATAATATTACACAATACATAATACCTGGTCTGCATGAGAAGTACAATCTTTAGTTTTAGCAACCTCACCTTCAGATTAGAATAAACATTTGTAATAAATAGAGGTATCATTGGATATAATCCTTTGACCAGTATATTATCAGTATATATACATTCATCAGTGTTCTTCGTATAATGAACTTGTACAATGGTATATAAATACAAATATACATATGCACATTCATACATACTGTACATACTCACAATTTTGTTTACTATAACAAATCACTGACCAAAGGTGAAATACCATGCTTGCGGCCTACAGTTCATTATGTACATGTAGTGATTTAAAAAAACAAAAAAAACAACATCATATTTAAAAAATAAATTAAATCATTAAAGTGACTGGGTCACAGTAAATATTTACCTGATAAATCATTTCTCGTTGGTTATTGTTATCCTCTGAGCTATATCAGATGCCCTTGAGCTAAAACAGGACAGAGCTACAAAGCAATGATAATGAAAGACTGTCCAATGGAATGATACTATCAGGTAATTAATGTTTTTATTTTCTTTACTTGGGTTCACTATCCTTTGTTGTTTGTGATGGGCAATCATGTTAGATGTACCCAAGGTTACCTATTTTTAGTATCTGTGATTTGTGTTCTCACGTACAACTGACCTGTACATTGTTTAATCTTTAATCTTGTGTTTTGTTATCTGTAAGGGTGTGTGTATATATAATATATATATATATATATATATATAACAATCAGAAAACAGGTACTGCACACCTTATATCTTCATCTACCTGGTGCTTGTGTGGAGGAGATCGGCTGTATTGCTCCCAAAATATCCAGAAAACCAGTTTCACACCGCACACAGGTTTTAATCTTCAATTTTCTTTTTTTTCACATTAGCCCATGTAAAACGTACAACGTTTCGGGGTTGGCACACCCCTTCCTCAGGTACAACAACGGCTATCATATATATATAACAAATGGAATGTAGCGGCACTATCCACAAAGTATATGAGAGGTAAATTAGGGGCCTGCCCAGGCTGGATCCGGTCATCCACAATATAGGAAAAAATACACAATGATCGGGCGGCGCTCCCAGAAACCTGTATTTATTCACAAGTGGATTTGGACCTAACAAAAGGAATTTTCCTGTGAGTGGAAATGAACTAGTGTGGAATGTGTGCAAAGTCCCTTGTTGTAAAGGACCTTGCTCTCAAGGACATAGAAAAAGAAGGACTTTTAATCATTTGATGGTTGTATGGTGTGTGTGAAAGTTTGAAAATAAGTTTGAAAATAAGATGTTTGTGCTGATAGTGTGCTGTGTTAAGGATTGTGTGTGCAGGACTATTTGTGCAGTAAGCAGATTAATCTTTCTTTCTTCCAGTTAAAGGGGTGCACTGGGCTTCTATATTCTAGTAATGCACTTGTTTTAATCGCAAACAGGTTGTGAAAGGGTTAATAAGTGTTTTGTTTTTTGCCTATCTTCCTGGCTCTTTCACTAATTGGTTTGGGTGCTGGGGCCTATTAGTTGAATAGGATTCACATTGGTTGGACCGGTGGTTTGGACCTAACAAAAAGAAGTTTCCTGTGAGTGGAAATGAACTAGTGTGGAATGTGTGCAAAGTCCCTTGTTGTAAAGGACCTTGCTCTCAAGGACATAGAAAAAGAAGGACATTGAAACAAGAAGGGCAATTAAACAAGGTTGGTGTGTCACTGTGCTGGTGTTGTGTATTAGAAGGGACAGTTTTGTCGGTTCCATGCTATGTGCACCCTGCCACATGTATAGGAACCTGGAGCAGACGTTCCAGGGAACCTATGTCTCTGTAGGTGTGAGTGGATTGCCCATTTGGAAGCTGAGATGGAGAGTCTAAGGGGGCAGCTTGCTGCATTGCAAGGATTGGCAAATCTGGGGGACAGCAGGCTGGGGCCAGTATAGATGTGGGTGGAAGTGTTACAGTGAAGGTTGATGGGGGAGGTAATTTTGTTAGGGTTACTAGGGGAAGTGGGGGATGGAAGGGTAGGGTTGCTTCTTCCCAGATTGCCCATCCCAACAGATTTGCTGCCTTAGGTGATGAAGTGGGGGAGGAAATCTTAGAAATTAGCATGTATGGAGCGGGCTAATCTCTTGAGCACCCAGGGGACTGCCATCTCTAATACAAGGGAGAATGAACTTAGGATCAGAAATGCTAGGTAGGTGGTAGTAGTAGGGGACTCCATTATAAGGAAGGTAGATAGGGTAATCTGTC